>PISX010008333.1:0-82702 GCA_004024625.1 Mellivora capensis | reverse complement strand
GCTCAACAAATGTTAGTCGTTAGTATTATTTCTCATCAGAGCAGTACGAACATCTGCAGAGAGGTGATGCTGGTTTCTCAGACATGAACTTAGATCATAGGATCAGCATTCATTTGACTAGCAAAGATGGTTGGAGACAGTCATTAAGATAAAGGAATGGAAGATCTCATTAAGACTCTCTATGTGGGAGCACCTGGGTGGCTCAGTGGGTTAAAGCCTCTGTCTTCAGCCCAGGTCGTGATCCCAGAGTCCTGGAGTCGAGCCCCACATCGGGCTCTCTGCTCAGCGGGGAGCCTGCTTCCCCCCTTTCTCTCTGCCTGCCTCTCTGCCTACTTGTGATCTCTGTCTGTCAAATAAATAAATATAATCTTAAAAAAAAAGACTATGTGGTACAGATCATACTCTTGTTGTTTTTGTTATTTTTATCTGTGAAGAGAATGTAAGATCAGATATGACTTTACTTTTGACAGTTTAAATTGTTTGCATCAGCAGAAACTACTCTTATTGGAATGATGGTTCATTTAGGGATTTATTTATTCTCCTACCCACAAATACACAGAGAACACACAAGTATGTAGACTGCCGTTGCATACCTTTTAGGTTGCTGTAAATTATTTGTGTGTTTTCAATTTGAAAAGAGATACAGTTTTCATGAACATGGAGAATTTTAGCCACAAAAGAATTCTTAGCTGTCACAGGTAGTGTGTAATTGAGAGACTGGGAAAAGAAAGAGGAAGTAGTTTCTCCAGCATGATGAAAGGGAAAGGTGGTTCTTTTTTCCTTGAACAAAACATTTGTTAAATGCAAAAGAAAATTACTATGGACTCTGGAGCCAGGAATCCACAATGCTAACATTTTGCAACAACATCTTTTATCTATAGATCTCACAACAGTTTATGGACACTAAGTCTCACTGTACTCATACACTTCACAATGAGTTTTCTTTACTTCTTTTTTTCTGAGGAAAACCAGGGCAGTGAATGTTTAAACTCACTTGAAGTTACAAAGCTGGGATTTGAACCTGGTGCCTAAAGCTTCTGGCCCAGAGAGGAAGGGGACCCACATGGTGGGTTTGACAGTTGACGCATAGCTGGATATTTTGTGGAGCAGGGAGGGATCTCCAGCGACCCTGAGAGGAAGGAGCACGGTAGGAGCTCAGGGATGCTCTAGGGGACCAAGAGTGGGGACCAGAGATTTTGATGGATAGTGAAGGTGCATGTACCTGGTGTCTCTGATCATGATACTCCTTCTGCCTTACTTGCTATGCTCCTGAATAGACACACTGGGATTGTAGTTCGTACGGATTGTTCTAGTTTTTTGAGACTGTGAGCCTTGAGGGAAGTATGTGTGTGCCAGAGGGGAGTGGCCTGCTATTGGTGGGCAGAGGTGAGTCACTTACCAAGTGAAGCTACAGTAGGAGGGAAATCAAAGGGCAACAGGTTATGTTACTCCCTCTCACTTGTAATCTTGGCTCTCTTTAAAAAGGAAGAGAAAACAAAGCACAGGCTAGGTCTGAGATCAATCTCAGATGGCCAATTACGACAGCTACACCTTAGATATATTCAGGCCCTGACTTGTCCAGGACCCAAAGTTGATGTCTGGGTCTATCAGAACTCTTGAATGGAGACGGGAAGTAATTTGCAATAACTCACTTTCTCTCTCTCTTTACCCTCTCAAGGTGAATGTTCAAAGATTACACAGGAGGGCGCCTGGGTGGCTCAGTGGGTTAAGTCTCTGCCTTCCACTCAGATCATGATCTCAGGATCCTGGGATTGAGGCCCGCATCAGGCTCTCTGCTCAGGAGGAGCCAGCGTCCCGCCCCCTCTCTGCCTACTTGTGAGCTCTCTCTGTCAAATAAATAAATAAAAATCTTTAAAGATTATGCAGGAATATTTTCATATAAATGGAATAAGAGTCAGAAAAGGGGGATGACCAGAAAGCCCCAGGAAAGACAGATGCAAGTGTTGGGAGCCAAGTAGGAATCTCACAGGCTCAAACACTATTATATTTCTGAGATGGAGTCAAATGTGTAAAAATAGTAGCAAATTATTTGCCACTTTAAAGAGAGTTACATACCAAATTGCAGGGGAATTTATTAGCACATCTAAATCTGAAAAAGAAAGGTTATAGACTTACAAGGCTAAGTTGCAAGTAGGGAGCAGAAGAGAGAAAAATTTTAGTTGCTATTAGTTTTTATTCCAAATTGCATCAGTTCATTAGAAACAAATAGTTTATAAAGGACTTAGTCCATACTCTAATAGAAAAATAATACAGGGGTGCCTGGGTGGCTCAGTTGGTTAAGTGGCTGCCTTCGGCTCGGGTCATGATTCCAGGGTCCTGGGATGGAGCCCCGCATTGGGCTCCCCGCTTAGCAGAGAGCCTGCTTCTCTCTCTCCCTCTGCCTGCTGCTCTGCTTACTTGTGCCTTCTGTCTCTCTGTCAAATAAATAAATAAAATCTTAAAAAAGAAGAAAAATAATACAAATCAGAAGTATATCAATATCTTTTTCATTCAATAATATTAAAATAGCTACAGGTAGCAGTTAATCTGGCTATATATATGTGGATATTTACAGACAAGATTATGTTTACACTATGCTTTGGAGAATGGTAAGATGATATTACCTTTACTAAAAACAGATGGCAAAAATGGTCTATCTGACCTATTCTATTATCCACGTTTTAATAAGCTACATTGTAATGGTAATTGATGTTCATGATTTGAGGGTACTGAAAGATCTCCAGATATCCTCTGGGTTATCAAGGAAAGATAAAATGGTATTTGATACAGTTCTCTACAACTTTGATATAGTTTTAATGGTGAGTTATTTTATGGCCCTTGAATATTTGGAAAGTCACACATGATAAAAAATGAGTTCTCTTAATCGGAACATGCAATTAACTGGAAAAATCTCTAAGCGTACACTCTAAGAGACAATTTGTGAAAAAGGAAACGTGGTTAGGGTAAAACATTTCCTTTTTAAATAAACCTTGACCTGGGTATGTCCCTCACCAATTACATAGGGTCCCTTGGGCCTCAACTTTCCGCAGGCGATTGGGTCTCTATGGTAATGCACCCGGCTGCTGAAGCAGAACACAGGTGACAAGGCGGAGACAGGCGCTGGGCGACCGTGGGGAGATCTGGCTGCCCAAGGCTATGCAGGGTCTTCTTGAGCGCCTAGGATTGACTGCTCTGCCTTGCCAAGAATCTGCAGAAACTCCTCCTGCCAGCCTGCCTTGACTTCCCAGCTCTCCTGGTAAACACGCTCTGCACACTACCCCGTGGCCGCTCAGGAGGCCAGGGTACTTCTGATGCCTGGCTCCGCTGGGACTGGTGGCTCCCGGTGGGACCCCACTTCCGTTGATGCGTCAGCTTCACCCTTCCTGCGCGCTCAGAGGCTATGACTCAGGTGAAAGTCCATTTTGCCAGCCCCCGCTCTCATGCAGCCGTTCAGCATTCCAGTTCAAATTACACTCCAGGGTGGCCGGAGGCGCCAGGGGAGGTAAGTCGCCACCAGAACCTCTCTTGCTGATTAAGTGGCTGAAGGGCGGCCATAACGAGTTGGCAAGGTTAGGTTTAGGTTTGGTCTTCATCCTCTGAGGATGCCCACTTGCCAGGCCTCCCAGGGGATCCTGGGGGCATCTTCGTGTCTTCCCCAGAAGTCCTGTCACCAGGGGGCTGCAACTTTTCTTGTTGGTTGGTTTCCTCCTCCATTTGGCTTGCAAATTCTTGAAGGCCAGGGACTTTTTTTTTTTTTTTTACTCACCTGTGCTTCCCTGGCACTAGACCATGGCCCAGAACATGTTAGGTGCTCAGTAAATATTTCTTGGTTGCATGAAGGGTCTAGGAAACTACCATCAGCACTTGGTTGCCTGGTGAAGCATGCTTGGGCCCTGGAATCACAGGCCTGGATTCAAATCTCAGTTCCACTCCTTAACTAGCTATTTAACTGTGGGCAAGTAATATAATCTCTGTCTGCCTCATCCCCTTGTCCATAAAGTGGGGATAGTAATAGTCTCAACATGCCTTGGCAGGCTTTCTATGTACTACTCTCGACACTGTCCCATTACCCTCTAAGGGAGGAAGTGAGATAGGCTATCTTTTTTTTTTTTTTAAGATTTTATTTATTTATTTGTCAGGGGGAGAGAGAGAGAGCATGCACAAGCAGGCAGAGTGGCAGGCAGAGGTGGAGAGAGAAGCAGGCTCCCTGCAGAGCAAGGAGCCCAATGTGGGACTCTATCCCGGGACCCTGGGATCATGGCCTGAGCCGAAGGCAGCGGCTTAACCAACTGAGCCACCCAGGCGGCCTGAGAAAGGCTATCTTAAGGAGTTTTTTTTTCTCCCCAGAGGAATGCAAAACAGGGGGGCTGTGAGCCTTAAGTGAAGCTACAGTTCTGTCTGCTTCTGGGTTTGGGTGGGTGGAGCCATTAGAACTGGATGCTGATATTGAAAGAGGAGCCTTGCCTCAGGGTGTTTGAAAAAGAGGATACTAAAAGCTTGCCAGGGGTACATTTCTCAGCCAGGTTCACACACTTTATCTGGAAATGTGGATGGTTTGTTACTAGCTCAAGTGGAGTCCGGAGCTGAGTAATTGGAAACAGTGAAGACACAGTGGTCATCACATCACCCACTTCCAACATCCTGTAACGACAGGCATGGGTGTTCAAGAAACAAAGGAAAGTGAGATTAGGGGTTTGGGTGGTGGTGAGAGTTGGAGGAGGAAGACAGACAGAACAAGGGGGAAAGAGAGGCAAAACCCCTCTGTCTTTGAAATGTGCTAATGCTTTTGTGAAAAGACAATTAAAGCGAATTACTATATGGAGGAAAATCAAATGACGAACAGGCAAGGGAACAAGTTTTAATGCCCTGTTCATAACACAATTAACTAGACATAAGAGCAGTTGTGTTCTCCCCAAAGCAAGACTGTCTCCCATTTTCATTGGTGAGATGCACAATCAGATGATTGCCCTTGCCTCTTGCTGAGCTCTGTGAACCATGCTGACTTTACGCAACTTCATTTGGTGCTTGAAGAGAAGTTGTTAAACAATTTTGTAATTAAAAAATAGAAGGATAAGAATGATTACCCACAGCTTCTCTGTAACACAAACAAATTACAGGGAAATACGAATTTAACATCCTCATGCTTCAAAGTTACATACAGATATGAAAGGAGCGTCAGATGAATTACCAAACTTTGAGGAAGAGCAGCATCTTTCTAAGGAACCCTTCTTGACAAGCTACAGTGTTGGAGGGAGAGGCTCCTGGCTTCTGCAGGAATCTCAGCCAGAGAAGCCTGTTCTAGCTCTTTGAAATCAAGTTTGCCTGAGGCTAAGACAGAAGGTGCCTGGAGCACCTGGTGAAAAAGGGCTAGTGGGAAAGTCAGTTCAGTTTGCCGCGAAGCCACAGAAGGGGGTGGGTACTGCCTAGACTATGAATTAAACATCTCCAGGTAGCACACTGGTTGGAAGTGGAAATGTATTGCTGGCAAAAGGAAATAAAAATTCTGTTCACTCATCTTACTGGCCAGAGAGCAAAAATTAGATAGTTCTTTGTTTGTTTGTTTGAAGATTTTTTTCTTTCTTTTTTTGACAGAGAGATTGAGAGAGAGAGAGAGCACAAGTACGCAGAGCAGCAGGCAGAGGGAGAGGGAGAAGCAGGCTTCCCACCAAGCAGGGAGCCCGATGTGGGGCTCGATCCCAGGACTCTGGGATCGTGACCTGAAGCCAAAGGCAGATGCTTAACCGAATGAGCCACCCAGGTGCCCCCCAAATTAGGTCATTCTGAAAAGCTTTGAGGTCCTTGTATGAAAGGTGCTTATAATACCACAAAGTTAATTACAGGGATGTTTATGGTCTCAGAAAACTGGAAAAACCACAATATTCAACTATAAGGAACTAGATAAGGAATTGATGGGATATTCAATTGATGGAATATTATGGAGCCAGTAGAAGGGTCACAGAGAATTGCTTGTGACTTAAGAAAGGGTTTACTATGTAGAAGATTAAAAAAATCCCACTATGTCCAGAATGATCTTGTTCTATTTAAAATAATAGAGAGGAGGGGGAATAACACAGTAAGCGAATAGAAATTATCTCTGAGTGGTAGAATTGTGGGTGATTTTTGTTCTCTTCTCTCGACTTTTCCACATCTTTCAAGTTTCGTAACATGAGCGTGTAAAAAGTACATTACTTTCATGAATTCTTTGTCATTTCTTGAGGCTTTCTTTATGGCTCGGTTTGTGGTTAGGTCTCATAACTGTTGCTTATATGTTTGACGAGAATATATATTCTGTAGGGGATAGTATTCTGTATTATCATTTAGATAAAGCCCGTTACTTAATTTGCTCAAATCTTTTCCTCACTAATTTATATGGTTGAGCTGTCAATCACTGAGGGGTTATGCAAAAATATCTCCTCATTTGTCAGTGGATTTTGTCTATTTCTTCCTATAGTTCTTCAGTGAGGCAATGCTATTAGGTACATGTAAATTAGTATTGTTAGCTCTTCCAGGTGACTCTTTAATCAATATTATCACCTTCTTTACTTCTAAAAGGCTCTTTAACCTGAAGGTTCACATCAGCTTGCTTTTCTTTAGACTTTGCCTGACAAACTTCAACCTTTTTACATCTGCTTGTCTCACGTGACTTTAAGATTTTTAAAAAATTTTATTTTTTTTCAGTGTTCCAGAATTCATTGTTTATGCACCACACCCAGTGCTCCATGCAATGCGTGCCCTCCTTAATACCCACCACCTGGCTCCCCCAGCCTCCCACCCCCGCCCCTCCAAACCCTCAGTTTGTTTCTCAGAGTCCACAGTCTCTCATGGTTTGTCTCCCCCTCCAATTTCCCCCAACTCCCTTCTCTCCATCTCCCCATGTCCTCCATCTCACGTGATTTCTCTCAGTCTATTGACAATATTCCTGTCTTCTGGTTTCCATTCCTATTATGGAGAAGTGACATCTCAGCCTGTCATTCCTCTGTGGTTGATCTGTCTTTTTCGGGGGCTGCTTTTAAGATTTTCTGTTGTGGTGTCTGTGTAATAACTCTCTGATGTGTCTAGGTGTAGATTATTTTATCCCACAGGGTTTATGGAATCTGAGGACTAGGTTTTCATCAATTCTGAGATTTTATTATCTTTTTAAAAATATTGCTTCTGACTTATTTCTCTTATTTCTGGAATTCTGAATAGATCTTATGTTAGAGCTTTCCTATTTATTTTTCATGTTTCTTCACTTCTCTTTAGTATTTTCCATTACAGAAACTCTGTGTCTTATACTCTGGCTGTTTTGCAGGTCCATCTCTTTGTTTACTAATTATCTTTTTGGATGTGTCTAATCCACGGTTAAATCTGTCCATGGAGTTTTTTTTTTAAATTTTTTATAAACATATAATGTATTTTTATCCCCAGGGGTACATGTCTGTGAATCGCCAGGTTTACACACTTCACAGCACTCACCATAGCACATACCCTCCCCAGTGTCCATTACCCCACCCCCTCTTCTGACCCCCCTCCCCCCAGCAACTCTCAGTTTGTTTTGTGAGATTAAGAGTCACTTATGGTTTGTCTCCCTCCCGATCCCATCTTGTTTCTTTTCTTCTTTTCCTACCCCCTCAACCCCCCATGTTGCATCTCCACTTCCTCATATCAGGGAGATCATATGATAGTTGTCTTTCTCTGACTGACTTATTTTGCTAAGATTAATACCCTCTAGTTCCATCCACGTTGTCGCAAATGGCAAGATTTCATTTCTTTTGATGGCTGCATAGTATTCCATTGTGTATATATACCACATCTTTATCCATTCATCTGTTGATGGACATCTAGGTTCTTTCCGTAGTTTGGCTATTGTGGACAGTGCTGCTATAAACATTCGGGTGCACGTGCCCCTTCGGATCACTACGTTTGTATCTTTAGGGCAAATACCCAGAAGTGCAATTGCTGGGTCATAGGGTAGTTCTATTTTTAACTTTTTGAGGAACCTCCATGCTGTTTTCCAGAGCGGTTGCACCAGCTTGCATTCCCACCAACAGTGTAGGAGGCTTCCCCTTTCTCCGCATCCTCGCCAGCATCTGTCATTTCCTGACTTGTTAATTTTAGCCATTCTGACTGGTGTGAGGTGATATCTCATTGTGGTTTTGATTTGTATTTCCCTGATGCCGAGTGATGTGGAGCACTTTTTCATGTGTCTGTTGGCCATCTGGATGTCTTCTTTGCAGAAATGTCGTTCATGTCCTCTGCGCATTTCTTGATTGGATTATTTGTTCTTTGGGTGTTGAGTTTGATAAGTTCTTTATAGATTTTGGACACTAGCCCTTTATCTGATATGTTGTTTGCAAATATCTTCTCCCATTCTGTCAGTTGTCTTTGGTTTTGTTAACTGTTTCCTTTGCTGTGCAAAAGCTTTTGATTTTGATGAAATCCCAATAGTTCATTTTTGCCCTTGCTTCCCTTGCCTTTGGCGATGTTCCTAGGAAGATGTTGCTGCGGCTGAGGTTGAAGAGGTTGCTGCCTGTGTTCTCCTCAAGGATTTTGATGGATTCCTTTCTCACATTGAGGTCCTTCATCCATTTTGAGTCTATTTTCGTGTGTGGTGTAAGGAAATGATTCAATTTCATTTTTCTGCAAGTGGCTGTCCAATTTACCCAACACCATTTATTGAAGAGGCTGTCTTTTTTCCATTGTGTCCATGGAGTTTTTATTTAAATTTTTTTATTTTTCATTTCTAGAAATTATATTTGATTCTTTTAAGTATTGGCCTGATCATATTGCAGAGTCTTGCTCTTTTTGATATTTGTAATCCTTTATTTCTTTAAACATATCACAGATACATTTTATATACTGTCCAAATATCTGAAGTTTTTTGTGGATCTGAATCTCTTTTTTCTCACTCAAAGGCCCTTACTGTGTTTTATGACTTTTGAATGAGAACACACAGTCCTTGAAATTTCATAGGATTCCTTTGGGGCCCAGATTCAGTAGACTGCCTTCTTATTTTGTTGATGGTTTCCTTTTCTTTGCAGAAAGATTTTAGTTTGATGTAGTTGTATTTGTTTATTTTTTGTTTTGTTTTCCATGCCTTTGGAGTTAGATTCAGAAAAATATCATTAAGATTCATACTAAAGAGCTTTTCATCTATGGTTTCTTTTAGAAGTTTTATGGTTTCAGGTCTTATATTGAAGTTTTTAATCCATTTTAAGTTAATTTTTGTATATGGTGTAAAATAGTGGTCCAGGTTCATTCTTTTGCATGTAGCTGTCCTGTTTCCCAACACCATTTATTGGGGATACTGTCCTTTCTCCAGTGTATATTCTTGTCTCCTTTGTAATAAATTAATTGACATATAAGCATAGGTTTCTTTTTGGGCCCTCTATTCTGTTCCATTTATTTCTGTCTGTTTTTATGCCAATAACTTCAGGTTTGCAGTATGGTTTCAAACCAAGCAGTGTGCTACCTCTAGTTTTGTTGTTCTTTCTCAAGATTGTTTTAGTTATTGTGGGTCATTACATGTGGTTCCATGTAAATTTTTAGAATTATTTGTCCTATTTCTGTGAAATATGTCATTAGAATTTTGATAGGCATTGTACTGAATCTCATTGCTTTGGGTTTTTATGGACATTTTGACAATATTAGTTCTTCTAATCCATGAGCACAAAATATCTTTCCATTTATTTGTTTCTTCTTCAAGTTCTTTAGTCAATGTCTTAAAGTTTTCAGTGTACAGGTCTTTCATCTCCTTGGTTAAATTTATTCCTAATTATTTTATTTGTTTTGTTGTGATTGTAAGTAGTATTGTTTTCTTGGTTTCTCTTTCTGGTAGTTTGATACCAGTGTATAGAAACAACAAATTTTTGTATATTAATTTTGTATCCTACAATGTTATTGAATACACTTAATAGTTCTAATAGTCTTTTTTAAAAAATTTTTATTTATTTGTCAGAGAGGGAGAGTGAGAGAGCGAGCACAGGCAGACAGAGTGGCAGGCAGAGGCAGAGGGAGAAGCAGGCTCTCTGCCGAGCAAGGAGCCCGATGTGGGACTCGATCCCATGATGCTGGGATCATGACCTAAGCCGAAGGCAGCTGCTCAACCAACTGAGCCACCCAGGCGTCCCTCTAATAGTCTTTTTTGATGGTCTTTAGGGTTTTCTACATATACTACCATGTCATCTGCAAATAGTGACAGTTTTGCTTCTTTTTCTCCAATTTGTATGCCTCTTATTCTCTTTCTTGCCTAGTTTTGTAGCTAGGACTTACAATATTATGTTGTCTAGAAGTGGGCACACTTGTTTTGTTCCTGACCTTAGAGAAAAAGCTTTCAGCTTTTCACCATTGAGTATGAGGTTGGCTGTGGGCTTGTCATATATAGCCATGATTATGTTGAGGTTCTCTCCCTCCATATCTACTTTGTTGAGATTTTATCATAAATGGATTTTGAATTTTGCTGGATGCTTTTTCTGCATCTATTGAGATGATCATATGGTTTTTATCTTTCATTATTTTAACATGGTGTAGCATATTGATTGATTTGCAGATGTAAAATCATCCTTGAATCTGTGGAATAAATCCCACTCAGTCATGGTGTATCATCCTTTTAGCGTTTTGTTGAATTCAGCTTGCTAATATTTTGTTGAGAATTTTTGCTTCTATGTTTATCAGAATTTCGGCTTATAATTTTCTTTTTTTTTGTGGCTTCCTTGTCTGGCTTTGGCATCAGGGTATTGCTGGCTTCGTAAATGAGTTTGGAAGTATTTCCTTCTCTTCCATGTTTTGGAAAAATTTGAGAAAGATAGGTATCAAATCTTTGAATGTCTTGTAAAATTCACCAGTGAAACTCTCTGTCCATTTCTGTGGAACCCTAGACTTTCGTTTGTTGGGAGGGTTTTGATTTCTGATTCAATCTCTTTATTAGTAATTGGTCTATTCAGATATTTTATTTCTTTATGATTCAGTCTTGGAAGCTGTAAGTGTTTAAGAATTAATACATTTCTTATAGGTTGTCCAATTTGATGGCTTCTAATAGTAGTAGTGGCATAGTAGTCTCTTATGATCCTTTGTATTTCTATGGAATCAGTTGAAACTTTTCTTCTATTTCTGATTTATTGGAGCCTTCTGTCTTTTTTGTTGTTGTTGTTGCTAAAGGTTTGTCAATTTTGTTTGTATTTTCAAAGAGCCAGGTCTTATTTTCATTTATCTTTGTTATTGTCTTTTTAAAAAAAGATTGCACCATGTGGGGGGGGGAGGGGCAGAGGCAGAGGGAAAGAAAGAATCTACAAGTAGACCCCCACTGAGCACAGAGCCAAATGTGGGGCTGGATCCCAAGACTTTGAGATCATGACCTGAGCCGAAACCAAGAGTCTGCTGTCAACTGACTGAGCCACCATGGCGCCCCCTTTTTATTGTCTTTTTTGTCTCAATTTTATTTATTTCCACTCTGATATTATTTTCCTCTTTCTACAACTCTGGGCTTCATTTGTCCTTTTTCTATTTCCTTCAGGTATAAAATTATATCATTTGTTTCTTGTTTCTTGAGGTAGGCTGTATTGCTATGAACTTCCATCTTAGAACTGCTTTTGGCAGCATCCTGTTGATTTTGGTATGTAATATTTATGTTTTCACTTGTCTCTAGGTATTTTTAAATTTTTTCCTTTTATTTATTCTTTGATCAGTAGTTATTCAGTAACATATTTTATCTGCAAGTATGTGTAGTTATTTTCCTCTCATGTTGAATTCTAATTTCATACCATTGTGGTCAGAAAAGATGCTTGATATGATTTTAGTCTTCTTGAATTTATTGAGACTTATTTTGTGGCTTAATGTGTGATACATTCTAGAGAATGTTCCATGTGCACTTGAGAAGAATGTATATTCTACTGCTTTGGGATGGAATGTTCTATATATATACCTATTAAGATATATATATGTATATATATATATATATATATATATATATATATATATATATATCCATGTAGTCTAATGTGTTGTGTAAGGACAATGTCTTCCTACTGATTTTCTATCTGGATGATCTAGCCATTTATGTAAATGGGGTGTTAAAGTCTTCTATTATTATATTATTGCTGCCAATTTCCCCTTTTTAGGTCTATTAATATTTGCCGTGTTTTAGTGCTTCTAAGTTGGATGCATATGTATTTATAAATGTTGTATCTTCTTACTGGATAGACCCCTTTATCTTTATGTAGTGCTCCTTTCTGTCTTTCATTACAGTCTTTGTTTTAAAGTTTATTTTGTCTTATATGAATATAGCTACAACAGCTTTCCTTTTATTTCCATTTTTATGGAATATCTTTTACTGGTCCCCACTTTCAGTTTGTGTGTATCCTTACTTTTGAAGTGAGTCTCTTATAGGCAGTATATAAATGTCTTGCTTTTTAAAAAAATCCATACAGATACTCTATATTTTTTTAATAGATTTTTAAAATTTATTTGACAGACAGAGATCACAAGTAGGCAGAGAGGCAGGCAGAGAGAGAGGGGGAAGCAGGCTCCCTGATGAGCAGAGAGCCTGGTGCGGGACTCAATCCCAGGACCCTGAGATCATGACCTGAGTTAAAGGCAGAGGCTTTAACCCACTGAGTGACCCAGGCACCCCCAGACACTCTATATTGATTGGAGAATTTAATATGTTTACAATGAAATTAATTATTGATAAGTGTGTACTTATTGCCATGTTGTTAATTGTTTTCTGTTGGCTGTTTTTGTAGTTCTTCTTTCTTCCTTTCTTCTCTTTTTCTCTTCCTTTGTATTTTGATGATTTTCTTTAGTGTTGTCTTTAGATTCCTTTCTCTCTCTCTCTCTCTTTGATGTGTGTGTGTGTATTTACTATCAGTTTTTGCTTTGTGGTTACTATGAGGTTCACATACATCATATTATGAATATAATTCAAGTTTTAAAAGATTTTATTTATTCATTTGACAGAGAGAGAGAGTGTGTGTGCACACAAACAAGGGGAGTGGCAGGCAGTGGGCAAGGGAGAAGGAGGCTCACCGCTGAGCAGAGAGCCTGATGTGGGGCTCTATCCCAGGAGACTGGGATCATGACCTGAACCAAAGGCAGAGGCTTAAATGACTGATCCACCTGGGCACCCCTATAATAGTTGATTTTAAGTTGATAGCAACTTTAATTAAGTTTGAACACATTCCAGAACTAAATTTTTACTCCCCTCTCCAGAGCTATTTTATGTTTTGATGTTGTATTTTGTTTTTATTTTATGTATCTCTTAACTAATTATTATAGTTTTAGTTAATTTTATTACTTTATAAGTGGCTACTTCACTACCTATACTATATATTTACCTTTTCCAGTGAGATTTTTTATTTTGTATGTTTTCTTGTTATTAACTAGTGCCATTTCTTTTCAGCTTAATGAAATCCCTGTAACATTTTTTGTTAGGCCAGTTTAGGAGCGATGTACTTTAGTTTTGCTTATGTGGAAAACTTTTTATCTTTCCTTCAATTCTGAATGATAACCTTGCTGGGTAGTATATTCATGGTTGGATTTTTTTTCTTTTCAACATTTTGACTATTCAGGTGACTCCCTCCTGGCCTGCAAAGTTTCTGCTGAGAAATCTAATGATGGCCTTATGAGGTTTCCCCATGTACCTAACAATTTGTTTTTCTCTTGCTGCTCTAAGATTTTCTTTTTACTTTGAACTTTTGACATTTTAATTATAATGTGTCTTGGTGTGGATCTCTCTGGGTTGATCATGTTTGGAACTCTCTGGACTTCCTAGAGCTGGATGTCTGTTTCTTTCCCTAGGGAGGTTTTTAGCCATTATTTCTTCAAATAACTTTTCTGCCCCATTTTCTCTTTCTTCTCCTTTTGAGACCTCCTATAATGTAAATGTTATGCTATTTGATGTTGGTCTCTTAAGTTGTCTTCAATTAAAAATTTTTTTTTTTTCTTTTTGCTGCTCTGTCAGGGTGAGTTTTATTGCTTTGTCTTCCAGCTTGCTGATGTGTTCTGTTTCCTCCAGTTTGCTATTGAGTATTCAATAGTATATTGAATTCTTCAGTTCAGTTCTTTAGTTCCATTATTATGTTCTTCAGTTTTGTGACTTCTGTTTGGTACTTTCTTTTTTTTTTTAAGATTTTATTTATTTATTTGGCAGATGGAGATCACAAATAGGCAGAGAGGCAGGCAGAGAGAGAGAGGAGGAAGCAGGCTTCCTGCTGAGCAGAGAGCCCGATGCAGGACTCGATCCCAGGACTCTGGGATCATGACCTGAGCCGAAGGCAGAGGCTTTAACCCACTGAGCCACCCAGGTGCCCTGTTTGGTACTTTCTGATAATCTCTCTCTTTTTTGAAGTTTTCACCATGTATACCCATTCTTCTCCTGAGTTTGGTGAGCGTCTTTATGACTATTAATTTGAATTCTTTATCAGGTAGCTTTCTCATCTCTTTCTGAGGTTGTGTTTTTTGTTTTTTTCCCATTGGGAAGTATTTATTTGTTTCCTCATTTTGCTTCACTCTGTGTTAGTGTCTGTGTATTGGACAAAACAGCTCCTTCTCTCAGCCTTGAAGGAATAGGCTTGGTTAGGTGATGAATCCTCTCATTCACCCTTTCTCTAGTTCTTGGCTATCTCTTTGTGGTTGTCTAAACTGCCTGATTTATTCTTTATGTGTCCTAGCAGGTATGTCAAGACCTGTTAATGTTTCAAGGGGAGGAATTTCATTTAGCACCTAGCTTAAGGCTAATTAGAAGCCAGCCCCTCAGGCAGCAGCTTTTAAAGTATGCAAATTTTTATAGTCCTTTGGGGCTGCAACTGGAAACCTAGTTGGCCTATAGACCAGGTGATCTAGAGGTGTCTCCTGGATGAGAGTTACAAAAATTAGGGCTCTAGACAAGTGTATAAGCTCCTTTCTGTGAGGTCTTATTGAGCTATAGCAAGACCAAGAGGGTGTGCAAGGATTGTGTCTCCCTGCCTATGTTCCCTGGGAATGCCTCTTAGTCTCTAGATGTATGGGAAACCTGAAGCCTGTGCTTCAGGCTGGAGCTCCAGGCTAAGTAAATAGGACTTTTTATAGGACGATTGTGTGTTTCAGTCTGCTATCTGTGCATTGCCCTGGGGTAATGTGGGAGGTGGCCTGCCAAGAATGGTCTTTCTAACTGTTACATTCCTATGGAACTCAGGAACACCAGCATCTTGGCCACTAGGGTTAGATGATCAAAGGTTTTCCCCTGTGTGGATGCTGTCCATGCACACTGAAATTATGCCAGTTTTGCCTATCAACAATTATACTTGGGTCTATTAAATAAATATGTTGCAAGTGCCAGAGAGACCTCATAATAAACCTCTTCATGCATGGATTCCATAGGTATCTCACAACCAACCTCCAGGATGACTTACAGTATGAAGCAACTAAAGTCCAGTTTCAGAACATGAGGAAAAAGACAGGGTTTTGGGTACTGGAAACCTACAAAATATCTAATCTTACTTTATGGCTAAAACTCTTCTCTTTATTATAATTATTAATGAATTATAAAATGTACTGCTTCAAATTTCATTTAAAAAGTTGTTTTTCCTGCCTATTCTCTGAGGGTGGGATGATAGAGGGTGAGTAAAATATCAAGAGATTAAAAATCCCCAAACCACATCCTTGATTCCCAAAGTAGTATTAACCCAGGAGTGCTGCAATCCTCTGAGATCAGTGCTTCCCACTGCAGGCTCCTAGGACATCCTGGATTACTTGACCTTCCCCTCACTGTCTTTGAATTTTGAAGATTTTGCCAGGGAGAAAAGCAGCTAGGGAGAGGAAGGGAAAGGATGTGGGGTAAAGTATAAAATATACTTTTGGAAGAAAACAACTAGCAATTCCCATGACAAAGTGTTGCTCGGCTTTACATTTTAGTAAGCTTTTTATTCAGTTTGATGGTGTCTGAGTTTCTACCATTATAACTGCATTTGTTTGGCTTAAGCTTTTGTTAAGACTCTTAAAGTGGAACTACCTCTGGGACTGCATACGCCTACTGAGCAAGGATCTGCAAATCAATGACATTGACCATAGGAAGTGGTGAAACTAAGGCAAATTGGAGAATACATCCCAGTCCATAGGGACAGCCTCTGCTTGGCTTGGCCAGCTGTTCATAGACAGGAGTGTGGACCTTATGATTGTTTTCAAAAGTCAGTAATCAGCATTTTTATGAAAAATTTCACAATTTTTAAAGTGTTAGCAACTAATCCCACATTAAAAAAACAACACAGAGAATTAAAAAAAAAAAAACACAAAAAACTTATCCGTGGGCTGGATACTGTCCGTGGGTCACCAGTTAGCAACCTTCATTTTGGTTTTTACTGTTCACTGGACCTCTACTGTGAAATAACTGCTGGTATAGAGCAGAGAGAGGGAGAGAAGAAATGTAGGGCCATTCACACAGATCTGTGAGTGAACAGAGAGGAGGAGAGCAGAGAGGAGAAGAGAGCAGTGAAAACTTCCTTATTCTGAAAGGACTGGCCATAGGCCACCAAGCCCCATGGTAGATATACTGCCTTTCCCTATAAAAGAACAATAGAAAAGAACAAGTCAAATCCTATTATTTCCGGATGTTGTTAATTCTGAATCTGAACTTTTTGAGTCATCTTTACATATGGAACTCATTAAAAAATGTAAAAAATTATTTTCAGGGGGAATGTGCAGTATCCCTAACTGATAAACAAGTTCATAATACTTATTTACATACATATATATGAAAACTATACAAATGAAAACTACTTATAGGTAATTCTTTCCTATTCATTGATTAAACAGATCTCTAAAGACTTCCTTACTATTTTTATATGTAAAAAATATTATATTAATTCTATTTTATAACACATAAATTTAGATTTTTGGGTGAGTTTTTAACCAAGCTCTGAACATGGGATTTTATTGTGTTGCTCTGAACCTGAACACAACCCCTTCAGGTGGATGGCAAATGGGATCATCCTTCCACCCACCATGAGTTGGTAAATGTTCCCATTTCTCTGTGAGTTTAATGAAATATCTTCTTTTTACTTCCCCCAAAGGACAGCCTTTTCTGCCTCAGGGAGGAATAGAAATATAGACCACAATGATGGAGACCTCCCAGATGTGCACAAGAAGCTGCCATCCAGTGCTGGAGAGGACCGAGCCGTGATGCTAGGGTTTGCAATGATGGGCTTCTCGGTCCTCATGTTCTTCTTGTTTGGAATAACCATTCTAAAGCCTTTCTTGCTCAGGTAAGAAACAGAGAAAGGAGACCCAGAATTTTCAATTCAGATCAGACCAAACACAGTGGTGGAGAAGAGGCTGGCTTTGGCTTCTTAGAGCCCTCCTAATCATTATCTAAGGGAAGATAGAAACACCTGTTTGTCTCTCAGTGCTGGGAGGCAGTTGAGGGTAGAGGAAGGGGTGGTCAGAAAGTGGAAGATATTCCTTTGCCACTCACCCTCTTCCATCTGAAAAATACTTTCAACAACTAATCCATACATTAGATATGCATGTAGGTAATAGATTCTTCCTTTAACAAGCTGATATCAGGGGTGCCTGGGTGGTTCAGTCAGTTGAGTGTCTGCCTTCTGCTCAGGTCATGATTCCAGGGACCTGAGATTGAGCCCCACATTGGGCTCTCTGCTCAGTGGGAAGTCTGCTTCTCCTTATCCCTCTGCCTGCCATTCCCCTGCTTGTGTTTGCTCTCTCTCTCTGTCGAATAAATAAATAAAATCTTTTAAAAAAACCCAACCAAACAAACAAGCAGATAGCACAGGGAATGGTTAATTTAAGTCTTTTACATGAGCACAATAAAAGTTATTGAGTTTTTTGAGTTTGATAATGTCTATCTAGCACATAGTAGTAGTTCAATAAATGTTAGTTTCCTTCCTTTTGTTTTAATTGGTTTCCTTATTAAATACATCTAATAACAGCATTTATCAAACATATATCCCAAAATATACTATATTTTATCCTATTTAAGTCTATAGTCTAATGCTAATGGTAGCATTATTTTATCGTTTTAATTTTCCTTTTAAAAATGAGCAAGCTGAGATTCAGAAAGGTCAAGTAACTTGCCCAAGGTCACTTAGCCAGTAAAGAACTGGCCTGTCATTTTGATATAAGACTCCTTGCCTCCTAATACTTAAATAAAGTTTGCAGCCATAAGAGGGATGGGAGATTTCATTAGGGCAGGGGAGCACAGGTTTAATTTTGGAAGATGGCTTACACAACATGGGGGTACTTTGAGGGAGGGCAGTATGGGGTAGGGGAAAAGCAAGGGAAACTTTCCATTTGGTTAGCCAAAGAGTTATAGAAGTTTGGGAGAATGGGGAGAGGGAGGCCTAAGAGATCAGTGGGGAAAAAGGGTCAGAGGGCAAGAAGTAGGCAGCTTGCTTTTGTTATTTATCAGATTCATCTCTTGCCATTCGTAAGTTACATTATTAGGGCAATAATGTGGAGGTCCCCATCGCTACAGCACACAGTGCTACAATTAGAAGTGCCCAGAATTTTCCTTCTAGTATTAGCACCAGGAGAATATGTTCTGCTTCTGATCAACCAGCTTTTATTCAGTGGACACCAGGAATCTTATATGTATTTGTATTTCCTTCATTGCTTTGGCTGCTAGGAAGCTCAGAGTCAAATTGGTGGCCCAGTTCTCATAACTGTAAGGGATCTTATGGTCTGCAGGATACATGATTGTATCCTTACTCTCTACTCCTTCCCTTTTCCCATTACTCCTGTATCTATATCTGTATCTGTATCTATATCTACCTATCTAGCTAGCTACATTATACAAATTTATGTAAGTGAATAAATTGTGTGTGTGTGTGTGTGTGTGCACATGTATGTGCACTTGTATGAAAGTCCAGGTCAGATTATTTTTTAAATGTGATAATTTGGGAGAAGTTTCAAGGATACCTTCTGCAACCTGACACCAAACTGTTGCTCATATTTAAATTTTACTTTTCTAAGCATTTCTAGAAATTGTTTGCTTAAAGTAATTACATGAATGCTTAAGAGTGGTATGTTCTCCTCTGTCTCTTGCCTTGTGATCTTGTGCTACCTCAGAGACTGGTTTTGCTTCAGGGAAGATGGCCTGAGCGGCTTGTACCTGTCCCCACTCCCTTAGACTCTCATCTTTCAGCCAAATGATGGACTTTACCTACTTGTAGACACATAGACACACAGTGTTATCAAAAGAGCATGCTCATGTTTTCAGCTCTAAATATATCCCTGGTTCTAATGGAGAGGCCTGGCATGGTCCTTGTGCATGGAAATTCGGAGAGCTTAGCTCTAACACAGACAAACAGGGGCCTCTAAAGTATGATTTTAAGATTCTTGGTCTAAATAAGTACAGAATTTAATTTTGTGAGAAAGAAGGCTAGTGTTAAACCTGTGGAAAGAACCTTATTTTCCATATTTGTATTTTCACTTGCCTCAAATTTTATTCTTCTTAGGTTCCATCCAGTGTTTTTTTTTATGCCCTTGCCTCAAGATTATTTTGAATGGCACCGTCTCCCAAGTTTATTAAAGAAAATGCTTACTCATGACCAAAGATCTCAATGGGAGTGTAGTGTGACCCTAGTTTCAATGAGGCATTTCAAACACTGACTTTAGAATTTGCTTATCTTACTTCTTGTGTTTAAGTGGCCAGGAAATAAACACAGGGACCCGCCTACATGTGTGAGGGTGCATGAGGAGCTGGTCCTGTGCATTCAATCAAGCATTTCCTCTGACCCTCATTTACTTTATCTAAAACTTGTCATCTAATCATTTCATACATATCTGTCCTTTCAACACCACCACAAAATCTTCATGGGCAGGAATTTTGCCTACCACTTCTCATAGCACCTAGAACATTCTGTGTGTGTAGTACATGAGAAAATTGTCAAAGGAACATTTTCCAAGTAAAATTTAATTCACTGTAATACTTACTGAGCCTCTATTATGTGGGAGGCATGGCGCTTCTTGCTTTGAGGAACATAAAGAATAGGATGTACCTCCTGACCTCAAGGAACTTACGGATAGCAAAACATAGTAAGTTTTCGAATGAGATATTCCTTCTATGATTTGTTTGCTCTTTGCAAGTAGACAGAGACCATGGAAATGTACCTTGTTACTAGGCTATATTGACCCAGGGCCACATTGACTGTGATTGGACTCCATCCAAAGGCACATTTCCATAGGACAGGAAAATGGGTACATCTTGAGATGACAAAGCATGAGAGAGGATAAGATCTCTGACTATGTGGTTATAGTAATATTTGTCAAAGCATGGTTTGCCAAATACCTGCATCTTAAATATGGCTAAATATAGATTTTTGGGCTTCAACTCAGATCAACTGAATACAAATCTCAAGCAGTGAAGCCATAGAATCCACAAATTCTTCACTCTAACAAACTTGCTCAGTTGATTCTGAAGTTTGAAAACCATTGATCAAAGGGTTGGTGTAGTTAGAAATATACCAAGAGGGTCATAATTGAGATGAAACTTACCCGTTTGCTGTTTATCCCCTTTCTCAATGTTCTCCATGATTCCTAACCACTATGTACCTTCTGTAATGGTTCTACATTACCTTTAAATATACAAATGCCTTGGGCTATCACATTAGAAATATAAAACTGGGGCACCTGGGAGGCTCAGTTGGTTGAGCATTGACTCTTGATATTGGCTCAGGTGATGATCTCAGAGTCTTGAGATTGAGCCCTGCATTCGGTTCCATGCTGGGTGTGGAGTCAGCTTGAGATTCTCTCTCTCCCTCTCTCTCTGCCCCTCCCTCCCTCTGCTTGCTCTCTCTCTTAAAAAAAGAAAGAGAGAAATAAAAAACTAAATTGTAGAGGGTGAAGATCATTTATCTTTTTCCAATTGAAGCACTCAGAGAGAAGAATCAAACTGTACTGTCATCCACGCTCATATCATGGATGACTGGATGGACTGTGCTTTCACCTGCGGTGTGGACTGCCGAGGGCAGGGAAAGTACCCATGTCTTCAGGTGTTTGTGAACCTCACCCATTCAGGTCAGAAAGCTCTCCTACATTATAATGAAGAGGCTGTCCAGATAAATTCCAAGGTAATGTAAAGTTCATGTAATGAAGGAGTTCTAATTATAGTCTTCCTTTCTGTGCCAGACTGTCCCCAGCAGAGTGCAGTACCCCAGACCATCTCTAGGGATAAAGCTCTTTCCCTCCAGTGAATGCCTTTACAGGATAAAGGAAGCTAAAAGCATTCGTGGAGGAAAAAATGGGGTATATAGAATGGAAAGGAATTATTCCAATTTTGCGAACTGGTGTCTAGAATTTTCCAGCTGAGCCAGTGAACAGAGTCAATTGTGGGCAGTTTTACTTTTGGAAGTCCTACTCCCTATCATATAAAAAAATGTGAAAATGTACTCACGTCTTAAATCAAGTAAACAATTTTTCTTATCAAATAAATTTAAAGGATTATAATTTTGATTTTAATAGGTTATTAAATTGGTTCATATGTTTATAGTGTTTATTTACACCTAACTATGAAAAAGTTAGCTTGTATTAGATTAGTTAACATGTTATACTTTGTTGTCTTTATTTGGGCACTAATCCATCTGATGATTTCTGTTTTGTATGCAATAATTTTTAAGGTCTCAAACATTTCTGTAGGCTGTAAGCACAGTGCCATGAGTGCCTAGTGAATATGCTACAAAATCTCAAGTTTTTTTGAAAAAAAAAAAATCACCAGCTGACAGATCCCTTCACTGGTTCTGCTCTCCGTGAACCAAAGCCTATGTAGGAAGGCTTTGTGGGCCTAGGGCAGAAGCCTCAACACGCTATCCCTTAGGGAAAGATTTTCTATGGGAAATCAAGACAACTAGGCTAGAGACATTCATAGGTGTTGAAAGCACATAGTGAGCTCAACAGATATTTTTTGAGTGGACAAAGACCAAGTGCCTGTATGTGGAGAGAGCATGGTCCTTATGATGCTGGTCACTGCCTCTTCTGCAATGTCTATATTCTAAGAATCCCTTTCCCCATTTCTGCCTAGTGCCTGGAAGTGGCCATTTCACTCTGTGCCCTCCTGTCCATCCTTCCCCATGGGCTCTGCAACAGGTTTCATCACCTTCTGAGATTGAAACTCTCCATGAATAACTTCGGTTTAAAGCCTTTTCAGAATTTAAACTGTTGCTTAAATGCTTGGTTTTGGGGACAGTGTCCTCATCTTTCTTCCTCCTTCATATTCCTAGTGCTTTTACACACCCAAGTGCCACCGAGACAGGAATGATTTGCTCAACAGTGCTCTGGACATAAAGGAATTCTTCGACCACAAAAATGGGACCCCTTTTTCATGCTTCTACAGTCCAGACAGCCGATCTGAAGATGTCATTCTCATAAAAAAGTATGACCAAATGGTTATCTTCCACTGTTTATTCTGGCCGACGCTGACTCTGCTAGGTGGTGCCCTGATTGTTGGCATGGTGAGATTAACACAGTACCTGTCCCTATTGTGTGAAAAATATAGCCCCCCACACAGAGACGAGGTAGGTGGCAAAGTACCTTATATGGAACAGCATCGATTCAAACTGTGGGGCACGGGGAGGAGCCAAGAAAGGAGCAGAGAAATCTTATGATGGTGGCCACATTAAGGTCCTGGCCTTTGGATGCTTGGCAATTTTTGCGCCTGAGGACCTAATGATGCCTGCTTGGAGACTAACCATGTAGAGGCAATTCAAATTAAGTATGATACTTCACACAGGAAGAAACATTTTTAAAAAGCCTCATTATGTAGTCCATCTATTCTATAAATAACCACAAACTCACCGTCTTTTCCTCCACTCCACATATTCCACGTGAGCCAAGGCAGTGCTTTTGTTCCCTCATGGCAACACAGGCTTCAGGTAGTTGTGCTTGATCTAATTTCGGCTCTCGTGGAACCCGTCGGTGTGGAGTACACGATGAGGGCATCTACTTGCTGACCACTGAATGGCCAGTCTCATCGTTGGCAACAGAGTTCACCTCAAAATATTTCTCAAAAAAAAAAAAATCTTAGTGAAAATCAAGTCATTCACGATCAAGTTAGGAAGAGAATAATCTGGTAATTTCAAAAAAATGTGGGCTACCATTCTACCTCCCCATTCATGATAAAGGAGGAAAGCTGCTGCGTAGCAAATTCACTAAGTTTGGAGCTATTCATACTTAACCTTGCCATGTTCCATGTAATTTTGCATTCGGCTACATTTTTCTAGTTAATTATGCTTTCCATAAGCTCATTTTATTCTCTGTGCACATTCCGGTGGGAGTGTGAGAGACGGCCAGAAATGTGAAGCAGGGAGAGGCTGTACTAGATGGAATTTAATATTCATGTCAGATGATCCACATTGTAGAAAGGTCCCCCATGGATAGTCAGTAAGTGTCCAAGCTTTAATTAATGACTCAACTATGGTTACTAACTAATGAATGTCACAAAGCTCTCCCAACAAGTGCTTTCCAGAGTAAGCTGAATGAGTTGAAAAGAGCTTGTTCTGAAAACCAACGTGCCTTATCTTTAAATTTTACTAAAAAGTCTTATATCATGGACAATAGAAAGAATGAGACTTTTGAAGCAACTTTTATATGCAGATGTAATCAAAACAGAAAATTTGCTTCTAAGTCAATATTATGCTTTTTCATATGAACTTCAAGTCACAAATGACTAAATAGATTGGATAATTAGAGCAATATTGACTTCACAAAAAATAAAAAAAATAAAAATAAATAAATAGAAATCCTGTGGTGGGGGGAAAATATTGACTTCACAAGTAAGGAACAATTTTGATGATTTCTCTTCTTTCTAGTGTGGAATGGTAGAAAAAAACACATGTCTCAGAGGATTTTATGTGAATTCGTAGGCCATCATTACAGCTTTTCAGATACGTATCCTTGGGCAATTCTGCTGAACTGAAATGAAGGTTCAAGCCTCTCTCTTCTCACTTATAAAATGAGGATAATCTCTTCCTTCATGGGGTTAAGGAATAAACAAGACAGAGTATATAAAATACCTCGCTCAACTTCTGGCATCTAGTAAAAGTGTTCAAAAACGTTAGTAGATAAAAAAAAAATTGTTTTCTAAGTTTAAATGTTCAAGCCAGCCTTATCCCTCTTTGGGTATATACCCAAAGGAAATGAAATTAGTACCTCCAAGAGACAATCTGCACTCCTCAGTTCAGTGGAGCATTACTGACAGTAGCCAAGATATGGAACAACCACTGTCCATCAACAGATGAATAAATTGTGATCTTACACACACACACACACACACACACACACACACACACAGAAAACACATATACATGAGGTGTGTATCTACACACAATGGAATATTATTCAGACTTAAAAAAGGAGACCCTGCCATTTGCAATGACATGGATAAACCCAGAGGGCATTATGCTAAGTAAAATAAGCCATACACACAAAGGGAGAAAAAACTGCATTTCACTTATATGTGGAATCCAAAAATGTCAAATACACAGAGGCAGAGTAGGATACATAGAGTAGGATGGTGATTATTGGGAGTGGGGGAAATGTCGAGATGTTAATTAAAGTGTACAAACTTTGTTATCAGATGAATTAAGTCTAGAGATCTCATGTACAGCATGAAGACAATGACAATAATACTATCTTGAATATTGGAAATTTGCTAAGAAAGTAGATTTCAGGTGTTCTCATCACACAGATACACACATAAGGTAACTGTGAGATGATACATCTCACATTGATTAGCTTGATTATAATTATTCGCTATACATAAATACCAAATCATATTGTACACCTAAAATATATATAAATCTTATTAAAAAGTAAAATTGAGTCAGCCTTGGTACCTTTCATTGGGCAGCTGGTTGTAGGGGCTAGTGTAGGGAACTGTAGGAGAAGATTCCTTCCCACCTTCTCTTGGCTAAATGTAATATATATTTAAGGTCCAGAACATGCCGTTTAAGAGGTTGTGGTAAATTATTTTGTATACCAGACTTTCCTGAAATAAAATAGATGTATGCACACATATTTTAAATAGTTTTGCAAATTGAGAGTCTATAGATGTCTTAAGGGCACCTCTTTAGTCATTTCTTAGTTTGACATGCATCTAACAACATGCAATTCTTGGGATTTTTCTAACAAATTCAAAACCACTGTTTTAAAACCTAAAAGGTGAAAGTGTGAAACCTGAAGTGTTTCAATTACTACAGTTTTCCACTCACAGAGTGCAGCTACTTGGCTCATCTCCTAATCTCATCTCAGGAAAGAGAGACATTATGCTTGGAGAACAAAGTCAACTTAGAACAATGTTAATTCAAAAATCATGCAAACCATTTGACAAAGAAAATTTAAGCAATTACTTGTTGATAATTGCTTAGAAGTACAAAGTATCAATGCCCACGTGTATTATTAGTCCAAGGAAAGCCCAGACTTCCCCTTTGCAAAGTTTATGATAACTGAAAGCAAAACCAGTTTGCTTCCACCCTAACCTTTTTAAGTTCTGGTCTTTAACTGATTTGAAAAAAAAAATCTGTCTGCATATACAAACACATTCATACATGTAGTATATACATATATTTCTGCTTGAAACACATAATGCCTTATGCTTAAAAGAAGTTAATATTCAAACAGATATATCTCTCAATATTCATCAATTTACTGGGGCAGAAAAGTTGCCTTTTAAGACATAATAGTTTCAGGTTTTCAATCAACTATTCTTAATCATTATTGGTAAGAACTCAAGTTCAGCTAAATTTTGAGTATTAGGAACACCGGTTTGCTTTTAAGTATTCAGAAAAAAGGGCAAAATATAATTATCACAGTTTTTTGTTGTTGTTGTTGTTTAAAGTACATAGTACACTAAGGATTGTTTGGACACAAGTCATTTTTTTTCTTTTTCTTTTTTTAATAAACAGCATGATGTTACAGACTGCAAAGTTAAAAGAAAAGCAGACATTGACAGTTTCTGATGAGCACAAACAGTAAGTGCAGTCACAGGCCAAACTTCTTGCTAGGAACAGCAAGACTGGGAAGAGGTCTTAAATTTAGTGACACTATTATTCTATATTCTCAGTACAATAACACATGCATCTTGCTGTGTCAAATCTCTTTTGGGCCATCATTAAAAGAACATTCAAAAACATTCTTCTCCTAATGAATGCATTATACCATAGGACTTCAATTCACTGAATGACAAAATATAGAGAAATAGATTTGGTACAATAAAAGGGGCCAAAAAAGGGTGGTGGGGGCTTCTCCCGGAACAAAGTCAACATTTGATGTGTTAGTAGTCTTCTTTTGGTAGTGCCACATTCCCCAAAATATTAAAGTGTTTTGTTCCAAAAGGATATATTTAGATTTTATTCAACCCAATTAAGCCCAAGGACCAAGTCACACTGAAACTATTAATTGTATTTGAAACTTAGGTTCCATAGCCAAAAACATTTCTAGAAACCACATGAAGTCCAAGCTCTCTAACCACTCTTTGGAACAAAAATGAAAACTGATAAGGGACTTTTTCTTATGAAATTGGTAGATCATGATGACTACATTTGGAAATTCATACTAGAATGAATAAGTTTAGTCTTATTAAGAATACTTTGAGAAAATATAAAACAATGAAACTTTTCTGCCTCCTTATTTACCTAGAAGGAGGAACAAAAATAAGAATCACCTAAAAATATACATGGCTCTTAGCATAACCACAAAATTATTGTAGTGACAGATTAAATAAGGTTTCAGATAGATTTATAGACTTAATTGGCTTACAAAATGCATTAAAAAAACCCTTTCCATACTTACCAACGTGAAGAATGGTGTCTACTGTTGGTTTACTGTTGGTAGTGAAAATCAGTTACCTAAACTACCTAAACATACAATAGACTGATTCCCACCCCTCCAACCCCCCCAACCCACCCACTAAAACTCATTATGTAGTTGTGTAAAAATTAAGTCAGAAAATTTCCTTATGGCTCATAACTGTCACTTTATGCTAAACAGCATGGCTGTAATATTAACATGTCTAAAACTAAGGAAAAGGAATGGCGCTTCATGAATAAAAAGGAAGTGTGAAACTTTTATCAGTGGAATACTTGGACGAAATAAGCTTAAAAACTAACATCCCAACTTGGGAAACTCCTAATAGATTCTAAACACTTCTGAACTTTAGAACCTGATGTTTACACTGTTTACACCTTTTATAAAAGATGCCTCTTGACTAGGGCTAGCAAGCAGTGTGTACACAAGTAGAAATGTGTGCAAATATACACACACCAATTTCACTAGTAATAAGAAAAGAGAACACAACTAATTTTAAATGCCAAATTCAAGAATCTAGTACCATAAGCCTCCTGGCGCTATAGTCTTTTCCATGGCTTGAGCAATGATTACATTTTAACCAAAATTTTTTCTCAAGTCTCCAATGCCATTAAAAATATGGCATGCCAACTCTGACTTTTTATAAATCTAGACTACAGTGCTCTGGAAATTTCTGTAACATCAGAGCCTGAAGTATTGAATTGTGACTCATTTATTATTATTATTTTTTTCTTATTAACCCTCTGAGGTAGTTACCAAGCCAATTTCTTCAGGACCATAGTTATCTTGAGCTAAACCCCACAATCTTTTCAGAAAGTGAAAGTAACTTTTGAAAGAAAAGAAAATAAGGCTTCCCAGGCCATGGCACATAAGATACACTTATAATTTTAATGTTATAATTAAAAAATAAAAATGGTTTGGGTTTATATTTTAAAAAACAGCCCAGCTGTATTACTCTGTCACCAAGAATTGTTATTTGAAGATCCTGTCAGTGCTGAGTTTTATAGGTCAGCCTTCACAATCATCCTTGATGAAGACTTAGTTCCCTCATGGTATGCAAATATACTCACAACTTTCTGCCTTCTCTTAGAAGGCTCCATCTAAGGCTTCCCTTAGAAGTGCCTCTTCTGAGCAGGATGGATATGAAGAATGTGATTCATTCAAATAACTCCTCCCTGTTCTACCCCCTCCTTCAACATTCCCCTCTTCTCAGAAACATCTGAAGTATGAGAGTTGTTTTTAAATAGCAGAAGCACCAAAATCCATTAACACCACATATAGTCTTTAAACTGAAATATTTTAGTGATGTCTTGGACATCAAATTGATTTTTTAAGGTGGATTCTGAGTGTGTGGGTCCAGCCCAGGTCTGCAGTTTGTGCAGACATAGAAACAAAAGAAAGTTAAAACATTCAGAAAAAGTTAATGCTCGCTTTTAAAATAATGCTGGAAATCAAATTTTTTCAAAGAATTGGCAAGCATGGGCTATTGGTCAGAATATGAATTAGAAGGATTTACAAAATCATTAAGAAACAAATCCAGGTTTATGTGCTGTGAAATTTCCATGGTTCTTTTTAAATAGATAGGCTGCTCATAATTTTTTATAATGCTAAATCACTCAATTTTTGATGGAAAAAGAATACAGATGGACTGTGTTTTACCTATATGAAAATCACCAATCCATTGAAAATAAAATCCAAGAGGGTATATACATTCTAATCAAGTCATTGATTATTTTCCTGATAAGAACTACACTTTACACAAAATACTTTGTCAGCAGCTGTTTTCATCAAAAAAACCCAATATTCATAGTTTCACAGTTGAAAAAGTTACACATTAAAATATTTTACAATTCATTGTATATTCACCAGGTCCCCATTTCCTAATATAAAGCAGATTAGAAGGGAAAACCTCAAAGTTGATTACTTTGACAGTGAGTTTTACAGAGGACACTAAGAACCACAAAAAGCTTAGGTTCTATCATAAAATAGTGACCAAATTCCATTCTTCTTTAAAAAATCCAATTAAAAACATCTTTTTTAAAAACCAAATTCTACAATATGATTAAGAGATTTCAAATTAACAGCAGTCTAAAAAATCTTCAAAATAAATGATTTTGTATACTGAGAATATGATAAAAAGTTAAAACATGATTTTCAGATTATATCTTACTAGAATATGTTTAAAATTAGGATTTTCTTTAAACCTGTTTTTTTTTTCCTCCAAAATAAGTCATTGAAGGAACTATTTCTCAAGTGACCAAATGAAACTGTAAAGTCAATAGTTAGATATACCACATTCAATGACAAGGATGGCTGGCCACAGGAATTGACCAATCCATGGGAAGTGATGGGACACTGAAGTACCTGGAAATGGCTTACCACTGACTTGACAGCCTAGTCACCCCATGTAGCATTCAATTCAATTTTTGGTTCTTTGCCTTCTGAACACTACCTGACCCTTTTTTCTTATTTTTAATGTTGTTTGCTTTAACTCTGCTTGGACTCATTTAAAATTTGCCTCGCTTTTAGCTAGATTGCTTAACCTACATTCTTTGTAAAATTTGTCTACACTTCTTCAAACAGAATTAACTTGGTGGCAATAACTGTGAAAATAAATGTAAATGATGAAATAAGCTCTGTGGCTGTGTTTTCATGGAGAGGTCCCAGGGGAAGGGGACTAGCTGGACTGATGTGAGACATGCAAAAATTATGTAAGTTTTGTGCAAGGAAGCTCAAAGCTTTTTGGCACTCAGGTAAAACGCTGTTCTGTTAAATCTTCAGTTTCCACCATCAGAGTTTCAGATTTGTACCATTTCGTTGAATTTTCCTGTAATTAATCCCTGATACAGAAAAGACTGGGATGTTAGTATGTATTAACTGAATATATATAAAAGGCACAAAATGTTAAAGAAGTTTTAATAAGTTATGAAATCTACATCTGCAAAAGAATCTATTTGGCTTCCTGCTTAAAATGGGAGTTTAAATTCTTCTTAACTATTCCAAGACAGTTTACAGATATAAGTTCCCCTAAATCTTCAAATTTATTTTTCTTGTTGGCAATATTATATACATGCTTTAGTGAAGTACCTAAGTCTCCAATAATTAGGCCCTGTAAGGGCTCTAAAATAGCCAAATATTAAGAGTATTTGAATTAGAGTCCCTTGTTTACTATTCAAGACTTCTATTATAGGTAACTGACTTCATAAATGAGTATCATTTAAGTGATGTTGTTTTACTAGAGTATATAATGCACACTTTTTATAAAGTTGTATTCCAATAATATGCCTAATCTAGAAAACTGTCAGTAAATTATTGCACTTTTTCTGGTGTGGCACCTGGACATTTGCTAAAGCTATTTCCTAGGGCTTTAATCATTCATTTCAAATACTAAGTAAAATATCAGATTCTAGAGTGATGAGTAGCATTAGCCCCTACACCTTGGGTTAATGTTTCCCCAAGTGTTTAAGAATGTATCCTGCACTCAAATGCAATTTAATAAAGTTGGACAGTGAGCCCTAATTGCGTGGAAATGGGACATGATCTTAAAATGGTTCAAGGTCCTACTTTTATTAACCAGTTATTGCATAAATAGCCTAAAAAGGTAAAAAGTTCATGGTTTCTATTCCCCCATATTATAAAGTATTATTCATGAGCATACCTCGGTAGAGGGGTTGAAGCAATCAAGAAGATACTTTTTATTGTGTTAATTTTGGTAACTAGTTTCATGACTGAGGCATTATTAACTATAAAGGAAGATGGAGAATGGGGGAGTCATATGAAAACAGAAAGAAATAAAACGAAAGAAGATGAACTTTAATCTGTTTTCCTTATGCAGTTATACACTAGTCATTGGTATAAATGGGATAGTGCCTGAGCCTCACCCACAGACCAAGAGGAAAGCTGACCATGCTGCTATGAACAATAAAAAATTTGGGGTGCAAAACAATGCATGAGTATGGGATAGATCATGTAAATAAAGAATATATATTAATGATAGTTTCTATAATATAAATAGCCTTTAATAAAAAAAATAATCTTTTTAATAACATTAATACTCACTTCTATTTTCTGGAAACATGCATGAAAAATGTATTCAATTCAATTGCAAAAGGAAAAAAATCAACCTATGGTGAATACTGTACAATTCTGAAGCAAGAACTAGTCCTGCTCATTCTTTCTCTCTGATGATTATTGTACTTTGTGGGAGCCCAGAATTTCCCTGGGAGATAAGAATCAGATTCTTGTAAATACTGTCCAGAAAAAAAAACCCAAAAACACCACCTTATACCAGGTCTCACTTGTGACTGCTTCCAAAACTTTGCAGATAAGACCCCAAATCGTCAAAAGGTTTGATTTATTAAAAAGGAAAAGTCTCTGATGAAATCTTAAGAGCCCCTTCCACCCCAAGCATTTTTTTTCTTCATTAAACAAGGAGTCAAAAAACCCACCTCAAACTATAAATTGAACAGCAATGGAAAAATAAGAAATCTTCATTATTTTCTAATCTCAATGTAATTTAACACCAAACTTCAGTTTCCTTGGACCTAATGCAATAATAGACTGTGTTGTGTCCACAATTTCAAAACATAGAACATTTGCAAGACAAAAAAAGAACATCATTCTTTTTCCTTCTCCATCATTTCTATATATTTTGGGGTTTTTTTGTTTTGTTTTCTTTTTTAAAAAAAGATACAAACAATCTTCAAAGTTTACCTTTTTGGACTTAAGGCATAACATGAAATTGCGCATTATTCTAAAGCTTAATTTTGAAATGAACTAGTTTAGTGCTCTCAAACCCTGTTTGCGTTTACATTATTTAAATTATATAGTATTTTATTTCTGTTCTTGTGTAAATTCTAATGCTGTTCATGGATTGTGCAATTCCTATGCAATCGGTCTTTGCCTGTTGACAGTTATTAACAGTGCAGGATAGTATCCAGATAATGAGCTTTCGGTTTCTCAGTTATCATTTCAGTTCAAAGCATGCTGCTTAATTGTGTGGAAGATCCAATCCATTTTTGTTGTCCAGCCACCATGATGTGCATCATTCATCTGTTTCATGAAATATTCCAAAGCCTCTTGTTCAGTTTTATCTAAAGCTAGGGTCTTTCGAATGTATGCAATATCATCAAAAGATTGTAGTTCTGGCATTCCAGAGCCAAGCATCATTGAGAAAAGATTTATGAAGAGATTGGCATGCTGCCGAATAGCTAGATAAGCCTTGTAACACATCTCCTGAAACCTATAAGTGATAAGAACAGTGTAATCAGTATGGAGCAAATGGGGTTAATACCTTCAGGTGTCTGCTCAAATGTCACATCATTAGAGAGGTCTTCTTGAGCAAATTTTTAAAAAATAGCATTCCTCTCCCCACTCTCCTTACCAACACTTTCTGTTCTCTTCACCCCATGCTAGAATGTAACCTCCGTGAGTCCAGAAGGATTCTGTTTACTGCTTATCACCAGCACCTCAGAATAATACCTGGTACATCAGCAGTTTACTAAGGATTTATTAAATGTAAGAACTGGTTCATACCAAAGCCTTTAGGATTTAGCCTAGGACCAGGACATAATTGCAGATAAAATGGAATTTTATACAAGGTTTTTGAAGTACTTTTAGGGTTTAAGATAGACTGATGATATACCAGAAGGCGAATCAGAAAAATCATAAATAAATGAGGTAATTACAGTTTACTGATTTCCTCAAATTTAAGACTAAAAAATGTTGTCTTAAGGACTATACATTATCAGTATAGAGAAGATATAGTCCAATTATTTAAGCAACAGTAAATAAAAATCTTTAATATATTAAAAAGTTTAAGAATCACTTTCTTAGGCCTTAATTAACTAAATAATTAATTTCAGGCCTTCACTAATTAATTGTTTTTTCTTTCCATTTTTCTTCATAGCGTTGTACAATAAATAAATACATTAAAATAGGTCAGAATGTTAATAAAACATATTTTAAATTGCTTGAAAAATATCAATTATTTTTGATAGAGCAGAAAGAATTCTGTACTTTGTATTTTTGATTTCTTGAACTTACCTCTCAAATTCTCTTGTCTTTGTGCATTCTTGCGCTCCTTTACTAATCACTATTAAGAAATCTTGTGTCAAAACAAATGGCACACGTTCCCGTTTATAACCAAATTTTTTCTTCTTGTGATCCAAAAAGTGTCCAAAATCTATATGAAACAGCTTTCAAAAATAAAGAATTATATTATAGCTTGACAAATGCAGAAATGCAATATCCTGAATTAATAAATTTAAGAACGCCAAAACATTTTAAAAAGAGAAAGCTATTACTTGTCCATCATCTTTAACCATGATGTTACTATTGTGACGATCTCCAATGCCCAGAATGAAGGTAGCGACACAATAACCAGCACATGAACGTGTGAACAGGTCAATGGCTGCATCATATCTACAGAGAAAAAATAAACACCTGATGAGTAGTGTGTTAACACAGAGTAATCCAGTCCAAATTGGAAAAAGATGTTCAAAGTCTGTATTGAAGAATGAAAACAATCACTGACGTTAAGAGAAGGAAGTAATTATGTCCAAAGATGTGAGGTAGAAAGGACATTTCTGGATATCCTCTGGCTAAAGCATAAGTCTTATTATGGTGAAAAAATAGTGAAGGTATCATGAAAAAAAATTCTTCTAATCATTTTAATAATGAACTAAATTTTGAGATGTTCAATGTTGAACTTGAAAAAAAAAGAATAAGCAAGAAAACACATTAGATAACTAAAATTGGATGTATAAAGTTGGGTATATAGGGTTTCACCAACATTGAAGTAATTCTGATCATTCAAAGACAAAATCTCATCAAATATTTCAAAAGGTGAGCATATTTTTTTCCTAAAATAAGTACATGTTTTTTCTGGTCTCAAAGAAACGTACACAACCATTAGAAGACTCGTCTAACAAAACCTTAAATAGACGTAGGAAGAAAAGAACAACAGACTCACATTTCTCCTTTGTTCTTGTCTTTGAGCCACTGGTGGAGTGTGTGGCTGTTAAACTGCAGAGCGCCTTTCAGGCCACCTTTGCACTGAATCTGCATAATCGTGTGAGAATTTCGCACCACCTCAATAAGTCCCACACAGTCACCAATTGACAGACAACCATAAGGTAACATTCTGAAAAGGATCAAGACATTTGCAATTAAGTGATGGAATATTAAAACAGCAAATATTTTAATAGGCTAATGCAGGAATATCCTTTGTGCAAATTTGTCATGGTCTCATGACTTTTACTCATAAAGGTCTCATGACCTTTTACTCCTTTAACTTTGGTTTTCTTTTAAAATTAGAAAAATCCTCAAAATTATCTGCCATCATTTGTTATAAGTTTCAATTGAGAGAGCACCTAATTGAATATGAGAAAAGCATTAAGATTATTGTGGCAATAAAAATTTTATAAACATTTATGACTTTAAAAATATGGGTGAATTTCAGCTTGTTTAGCTGAAATCTAAATAATACTTTGGGGCAGCAGTTCTCAAATTTTTGGTCTCAGGACTCCTCTATACTCTTAAAAATTACTGAAATCCCAAAGAGCTTTTATTTATGTGGGTCATATCTACTGATGTTATCAATTAAAATAGAGGAAAAGATTAAAGTATTAATTCATTTAAAAATAACAAACTATTATGTGGTAATATAAATAACATCTTTTATGAAACAAAGAACCTTATGTTAAAAAAAAAAATTCTTGGGGCCCCTGGGTGGCTCAGTTGGTTAAGCATCTGACTCCTGGTTTCAGGTCAGGTCATGATCTCGTGGTCGTGGGGTTCTGTGCTCAGCACAGAGTCTGCTTCAGATTCTGTCTCCTTCTCCCTCTTCTGCTCTTGCACTCTCTCTCACTCTCAAATAAATAAAGAAAATCTTTAAAAAAGAAATTCTTAGTAAGAAGAATGACACTTTCCCATATTTTCAAATTTCTTTAATGTCTGGCTTCACAGTACTGAGCTGGATTCTCCTATATACTTCTGTATTCAATCTAAAGCAATGTTTTAATTGAAGCATATGAAGAAAGTCTGGCCTCGTATCATTAAGTAGGTAGAAAAAGGAGTACTGTAATAGCCTTTTCAGATAATTGTAGATATTTTTCTTTGATATTATTCCAAAATTTGACAAAAAGGAGTTTCTCAAGTTGTAATGTGGAATGTGAAATCATATCAATAAACTCGTCATACTGTTCCATTAAAATCTATTAGTCTACCTTGCCTCTGAATGGAACTTTTACTCATATATGACTTTATATATCCTGCATTGGTCATTTGGAAGATATTAGTTCACTGAGTCACAAAGAGCTTTCAGATGGTGATACTTTTCATTATATCAACTAAAAAAAACAACCCACAATTGTTAATATTACCACTGATATCATCAGAAAAGTCTTTACTTTGAGAGCACTCTTATGGCTTATGGTATTTTGAAGTTATATTTGAAGGTATATTTGAAGTTACAAGTTTTTCCAAATTCTCATTTTTGCTTGAAAGTTCAAATTTGATCTTTGACAACAAATCCTGTCAGTTGTTCACCTTGAAGAGACAGGCTCATATCATTCATTTTCAAGAAAATGTCTGCCAAATACCCATGTCTCAAAAAACTAAAGCTTATCTATTATTATTATTTTTTCGGCTTCTATTATTTTTTAAAAAAATATTTTATTTATTTATTTGAGACAGAGAGAAAGCGCAAAGCAGGGGGAGGCGCAGAGACAGAGAGGGAGACGCAGACTCCCTGCTGGGCAGGGATTCCCCCCCCATTCTTTTTTTTTTTTTTTTTAAGATTTTATTTATTTATCTGAGAGAGAGAGAGAGAGAAAGATATCATGAGCAGGGGGGAAGGGTAGAGGGAGAGCAGGCTCCCCACTGAGCAGGGAGTCTGATGCAGAACTTGATCCCAGGACCCTGGGATCATGACCTGAACTGAAGGCAGATGCCTAACCAATTGAGCCATTCAGGTGCCTTATTAGTTAATCTTTAAGTAAAAATAGTGCTCCATGAAAAAAGCAGTTAGAATGGCTTGCAACTCTAATAACCCACAAATACCTTTTCTTGATAAACCATATTTGGGTATGCAGCAGAAGTGCTATATGGGTAATTCCCACTCATCACAGTGTAGAAAAGAGGACATGTATTCAAGGGAGGTGTGAGCAGTTAAAGAGACAATGAGAAAAACATTCCAGTTAGCACATAAGTACTAAAGTCTAGCTTTTCTTGCTCTGTTGTTCTCATAAGCTGTCAATGCTTTTCATCCTTCTTTTACTTAAGTTCCTAAAAAAGTAATAGTCTACACTTATTTTCATTTTCTCAATTCCATGTAGCATAACTTCTATGCCTACCACTCTACTGATTTAAGTCTTCTTATAGTTAATCACGAATCATCAAATCTAAAGGCTTTTTCGTAGTCCTTATGCTCTTACATCCCTTGAAGCACCTGATACTGTGAATCTCTCCCCTCTTTTGGGTTCTGTGAATTACTTCCTCTGGCCTACCTATCCCTTTGATGATTTCTTTTATGGAATCTTTCCTTCTATCTGCCCTGGTAAATGTGGGAGTTTCTTAAGGTTGTACTCCTGCTCATTCTCTCTTACTTTACATTTTAATTTTATTACTGCTGAACATGCTCACAGTTTAAAGAGTCAGACAGTCCTATAAGGCTTATGACATAAAAGAAACCCGAAACAACAAGCAGAGAATCCAAGTTTTGGCAAGAATAAATAAAAATGCTCCGACTTCTTGGAAATAAGTTTTTTTATTTAAAATCAAACTTTAAATAAAAATTTTTACTTAAATTACTTAAGTTAAAAAAATTTAGAAAATACTCTAAGACTTAAAAACTTTTTGAAGATCCAACTTACTTTCCAGTGATCTAGCTTAACTTTAAATGGTCTTTAGCACACTCACTCATTTACAGTTAAATAACAGAGTTATATAATTAAATCCTTGACTCTGTCTAGTTCTGCATTCTCTTCTGTTTTGTACTTTCCTGGGGGCAGCGGTAGTAATGGCATGTGTATCTCTCAGATGCAGAAATTACACCAAAAGAGGAAGCTTGATTCGTATAACACTCTTTTTGGAAAGCAGAAGGGACTAAGCACAGCATCAGGAGTTAAAAATTTGAAGTTGATGACCTAATTTTGTGTTTTAGCAAATTACTTGACATGTCCATTTTTCTTCTTTGCAACAAGATGATTCTACTATGTGTCACTGATGTATTTTTACATACTACGCATCAGTCTTTAGGAGGCATGCAAATAAACCCTAATCTGCTCTGCTGCTGCAGCTGGAGTTGACTCCTATGCCCACTTATAGACAAAAATTCTTTTGGAGAGAGTGGCCTTTGCTGGAATGACTCTAGATTTGCAAAGAGACGAGAAAGAGAAGCGAACATTGTGAGAAACAGAAACGAATTAGGACAAGATGAAGCACGACAGAGAACTTAGACATAACTGTAGAAGGTTGGGCAGAAACAAACAGAATAGCAAAAGCTTTTTTTTTTTTAAATAAAAAAAAAAATTATTTGTCAGAGAGAGAGGGAGAGAGAGAGAGCGCGAGCACAGGCAGACAGAGTGGCAGGCAGAGGCAGAGGGAGAAGCAGGCTCCCTGCTGAGCAAGGAGGCCTATGTGGGACTCGATCCCAGGACGCTGGGATCATGACCTGAGCGGAAGGCAGCTGCTTAACCAACTGAGCCACCCAGGCGTCCCCAGAATAGCAAAAGCTATAAGAGAAGTTCTTTTCATAAATGTTGCTGTCAAACTGATTTAAGATTAGAGGCTATATAAAGCTTTAAAACTAGAAAATTTACATTACAAAAGAAACTTTCTTTTAACCTCTTAACTTCTGAATAAAAATAGGGGGCTTTTGTGTCTCCTATGTTCTGTCTTAAAAAGTGACATTCCAGACACAGTTGCAGTCTTTGCCAACTTAGAGATAGCCCTTCTCGCCTTGCTGAATCTCTTTGCTATTCTGCGCCAAGCAAGAGGAAGATGAATGAAAGTGTAATCAACTAGTATTAATTACTACTCCCTACATTTTTCATAGATACATGCCCCTTTATGCTTTATAACTGATGTTTACTAATAGTTTACTTTTTCAGGGTAACTTTCAACATCTATGTTGCCTTACTGGTTACCTACCGGAGATCAAGACCTTGATTTTGCCAGATATTTTCCATAATGCGAATTATTTGAAGTGTTAGCATATCTTGCCGTAAATCTGCAATTCAAATAATATGTATCACCGTTTAATTCCATGAATGCAAACCTGGTGTCATGTCATCATGTGGCTTTCAAACAGAAAATAAATACAGCTATATTTACTTTTCAGATTAATCTATAAGGAAGCAATATTTTGATTCTTAACCCATTTCTAAAGTACCTGCATAAACCCATCTGTATAACAATGTATTTCACAAAAATTTTAAATTAAAATATTTAAAGTACTTATTTTTTTGAATCCTTAAATTTGAACCTGTTTATAAATATTGGGGTTAACAGAATTCAGTGCTGAAATATTGTTTCCCAGTGGAAATTCAACTACGATCCTCCCACTGCTTCCTGCCGCAGCCTGTTTTCTAAGTACATTAGAACCTTCTTTTATATGATTTCTTAGCAGACTACACCTTTCTTTTGTACCATATTGTAATTTTATTTTTGTAATTATTTGTTTAAAGGCTCTCTTCTCCCTGCTAGACCGTAAACTTTAAGAGGCAGGGATCTGCTTTGTTTATTCTTACAATTCGATGGCCTAGTACATCATATACTTATAGAAAGAATGGATACTCACACAGCTAAGTAAATAACAGAAACTTATTTCAGGCCTTTCAATTCCAACTCTAGTACTTCTTTACTTTTTAATAATTATACATACATTTTCTAAAGGTTAAGACATTTGTTTAATATTATATATTTTACCACACACATATTCCTTAAATGGCTTTCAACAGTCTTCATGCTTCATAAATATCCTGTTTATAAAAAGATAGCTAAATTCATGCATCATAAGCTCATTAATACTCTTCCTTACCATCCCCATTTTTAAAGATGATCTCATTGTTCTGAAAGAGTAACTCTGACATGATGTCTGGGTTCTCCCAATTCAACCACAGTGGCCTTTTTGCAGAGGACATAATTCGACACTCTTCAAGCCTTTAAAATAGTTAAAAACTTCACTAGGCACCTTATTTTTAAAATTCTTTTACCCTCAAATTTATTTTAAAATACACAGACAATATAGTTTTTTGAAGTGTTATAAAAATTTAAAACCTTCTCCATTTATGAATTCATTTATTCAAGGGAGTATAAAAAATTATGCTTAAAACTTTCTTACATAATAGCATATGAATTTTCAACAAATATAGGGACATGCCATTCGTTTTAGAGATATTACATTTCATTTTTGAAATGAAACCAGAAATTCTGGCCAGAAAAAATTTTAAACTCTATTATTAAAGTAATAAAAACACATTCTGACTAAATGCAGTTCTGAACTTAAGAAAACTGAACTTATTCTAGTAGGTAGGATAACGGGAGAGGGAAGCATATGTAATTGAACATTCTAATTATAATTTTTAACTTTTCTTAAGATTTTTTCCAGGAAGGTTACTTGTTTCAACCTATCAATAAACCTTCCAATAAGGTACATTACCTGAGATTTCCTAGTTGATGAGCAGGATTAAGAGGAGATAGAAAACCTTGGAGAGCATCCATGAAATCTGGTCGCCGCATCTGCTCAACTAAAAACTTCATCTGTACCTGATAAATGAGCATAATCATGTTTAGAAACTGATTTCATGAAAGGTAAAACTAACCACTAATCTCTTTTATATGTTGTAAACACAGTATTGTATAGTCTACGAATCCCTATCATGTTTCTGATGGGAAAGGTTTCTATCGCACAGAGCAACACACTTCAGGCAGAGGCAGGAGAGCAGCACTGTGTACTCTCCTATAAGAACACTGCATGCTGACACAGGCAATGTTTTGGCTCTAGAGCAGGGCTTGGTCAACTATGGCAGTTTTTGTAAATCAAACTGCACTGGATATAGCCATGCCCTTTCCTTTAGATACTGGCTGCTTTCACAGCAGAAGAGCAGAGTTGAATAGTTACAACACAGACTGCATGGTCTGTGAAGTCTAAAATATTTACTATTTGGCCTTTCACAAAAAAGTTTGTTGACCTACGGAGGAAAAACTATGGAGCTATCAGTTAGCTTAGTAACTTTACTTTTAAGCTTTGCAGAAAAAAACCGTATTCATTTTTTCTCTGTTTAGTAAAAAGAATCTAGTGAGGCTAAAGGAAATTGTTTGGAAAAGGGCTTATAAAAACATTTGTTAGGCTGAGTCGCACACTATACTCAGGTTCCAGTATGTATGCAGAAACATATCTTTTTAATCACCTGAAACCAGAGCCCAGACTGCTGAGCTATATCACGCAATGACTGCCCTTTTATTTTAGGAAATCGTTACTTATCAAAAATATAAAAGGTAAGTAGGGGACAAAAAGAGGTTAGAAGCTAGGAATTCATAATAAATTAATTTTCATAATTTAATTTTAGTAATAAAGTTTTGTTTTTGTTTTGTTTTGTTTTCACTATGGAGAAGCAAGTAGCTGGAAAATGTAGTCCTCACTGACTGTGGCAGCTCTTGCTCATGTAAAGGCATTTCTTTTTCTAGCACTATCAACCCTAATGTTAGCACACTGCTTCCAATGCTTTATCATTGTTACGATAAAGCAGGAAACCACTCAAAGAAACTGCTTTTGTTCCTATGGCATTTTCACTCCCCTATCACAATCCCATTTAAGCCAATAGTAAAGTGAGTAATGACTTTCACCTTCCTATTTAACTCACGGTATAAGCCAACCTGTGATATGAAAATTCCAGCTAAAAGAAATGACTATATTTGCAAATTTAACTAATATCTAGTTTCTTTTTTCTTACCTGTATACCTTTTTTCTTACCAATATAAATATTATAACTTTTATTCTTTCAAAGCAGGCTAGTCCCCTCTAGCTCATGATTCCAGCATTAGAAACAGTACAATTATTTTTAAAAAATCTTTTTTTTTTAGAGAGCAAGTGTGAGCAAGGAGTGGGGCAGAGAGAGAATCTTTTTTTTTTTTTTTAAAGATTTTATTTATTTGACAGAGAGAGAGATCACAAGTAGGCAGAGAGGCAGGCAGAGAAAGTGAGGGGGAAGCAGGCTCCCTGCTGAGCAGAGAGCCTGATGTGGGGCTCGATCCCAGGACCCTGAGATCATGACCTGAGCCGAAGGCAGAGGCTTAACCCACTGAGCCACCCAGGCACCCCCAGAAACAGAATCTTAAGCAGGCTCCATGCCCAGAATGAAGCCCAATGCCGGGCTTGATCTAATGACCCTGAGGTCGTGGCCTGAGCCCAAATCAAGAGTTAGATGCTTAACTAAGCCACGTAGGCGCCTCCCACCATTATTTTCTAATATCATTTATTTGACCTTCAATAAAATCAGCTCAGTCACTCACTCAATGACATTTAGACTAATACAGTAACTTTCTTTAAAATTTTTTTTTCATGTACTATCAATGAAGATCTTGGAAAAATTCATTCAGTACTGCTAATTTACATTCTTTGTGCTTGGGGACTAATATACTGGGATTTTTTTTTTCCCCACTTCATTAGAGGTGAGGAATGATCTTACTTTTTACTACAGGATGTGGTAGACTGAAAAAATGATAGGAGGAAAAGGTCACAAAAAATCCTTACATTTCATATTCCTCAGTTACACTAGGCTAGATTACAGATCAACAGAGTGTGTGATAATGTTCAAAGCATGACTAAGAGCCCACCTTAAACTTAGCAATGTACAAATTAATTTCTTTACATTTATTTTCAGGGTCATTACTAAAAGATAAAAAATGACACAAAATAAGGAATAATAATTTTAAAAGTTAGGGCTGTGTAAAAGAGAAGGAAGGGGAAGAAGAAAGGACTAACATTTACTGGGCACCGCCTGCGTTCTAGGCACTATGATATGTGCTTCAGTGCATCTCATGTAATTTAATTCTCACTACACTATGCAGAAAGTATCACTGCCATTTATAAATGAGGAGAATAGATCTCAAAGTCTAAACAATGTGTCTAACATTACATAGCTGAGAGGCAATGAAACTTGGATCCAAATCCTGATATGCTTGATTCTAACACCCACAATCTGCATCTACACTGGGCTCTCAAATTACCCTGCCCCACTGCAATGCAGAGTCTCAATAACAAACTAAAGATTCATGTACCTTTTGTGTTTCATCCTTCTTCTCTTGTTTGAGGATATCAGTTAAGTTAATGAGCTTTTCCATAGCCTCAACTTGCCTATTTAGGTGCTTCAAATACATCCCACATGCACGACAATAGGACTCCAAAAGAAGGCCAAACCTCTGACTAACTGTTTTATTGTGCATCTCGGATCTAAAAGAGCATAGAATTAAAACAAAACAAAAGAAAAAAAGAGTGAAATACACACATGTATGCACACACACTGCATTATATATATGGTCTTAAATAAGTACATATGTATATAGTTTTTTTAAAGAAAATATGAAAACCCATTTCTGAAATCCAATGTTATCATCACACTAACAATAAACTTATGTAAAATCTATCATTTGGAAGCAAAATAATCAAGAATTTAAGATAGTTCCTGGAAATATAAATTTAATAAACTAGACTTTAGGCCTACTTCAACTACTTTTACTGATTTAATCCTTTACTAATAATAGTAAATCATTTACTAATCTTAGCACGAGATGTATTAACTATAGAGAACAAACTGATGGTTACTGAAGGGGAGGTGGCTGGGGGCTGGGTGAAACAGGTGGTAGGGATTAAGGCGTGCACTTACTTTAATGATGAGAATCAGGTGTTGTATGGGAAGTGTTTAATCATTATACTGTACATATTATAATACTAATATGTAATACTAATATTATACTGCATGTTAACTAATTGGAATTTAAATAAAACTTGAAAGATATACAAACATGAAACAAGTAAATTCAGGAAAAAAGTAATAAAATGAATAGGGAGGGAGTGAAGAGCGAGTGAATACTATTTGACTCTTGTGGCATACATATCCTCTTTCTACACAGTCTTTGAATTTAATTATTTTAAACTTAGCTTCAGGATTCCATTTTGATTTATTTTAACATTAAAAAAAATCAAGTTAATTATTAAAAAATCAAGTTAATTATAAATCTTTCTAAATTTAGGAGAAGTGTATGGCTTATGATCTCACTTTGAGTATTAGATCATATTCTACAAAATACTTTTAATTCTTTTATTTATTTATTAATTTGAGAGAGAAAGAGAGAGAGAGAAAGAGAAAGCATGATAGAGGAGAAGGTCAGAGGGAGAAGCAGACTCCCTGCTGAGCAGGGAGCCCACTTCGGGACTTGGAGATCATGACCTGAGCCAAGGACAGTCGCTTAACCAATTGAGCCACCCAGGCGCCCAAATACTTTTAATTCTTAATTAGCTTGTTTTCTAGTAAGACACTTGGGATTTCTGTCATTATTGTTCTGAATTCCAAGGCAGGATTTTTTTTCTTTTATTTTGGATATTTTAATCCACACATATAGTGAAATCAACTGCAATATTAACCAATATTAACGTAGCAAATTTTACTTTGCTTAAAGTAAAATCAAAGTCTTTAAAAATATTTCAGGTCTCATTTCTATATAAAATTCAGTTTTGAATTTTACTGTTTATTTAATACTGAAGAGAAAAACTTGAAGGGAAGCTTATGACTGGTACAATATACTTTCATTATGGAAAACTCTTTCAGACAAAAACAACAGTATATAAGTAATATTTATAGATCTGTTAAGAAATCAAGTAATATATATCTAAAGAATTTAATGGGAAAATAATGTGACTTACTTTAAATGCCAAAAGAAAAAGTGCCCAATCCTTTGATTAGTCAATGCTTTCTTGAGTAAAAATCTCACAAGCAGGTTATCCAAATACTGTTCATATTTTAGGACCTATGTGATTAAACACAAACATAAAAACAACATTGCATCAATCAGGGTCAGTTTTTGCATGGTTGGATTTAAAGAAAATTTTTTAGAAATTAAGCAGGTACTACTGGTAATAAAACCCATTTTTAAAAAAGCATAAAACTAGTGTAGATGAAGGTTCACAGTCTGGATAAAGGTGCATGGATTTATAATAAAGCATTATTTTTCTATTTTACATTATTTTACCTGTACTAGCTGAATTAGGTACTGAGAAAGCTTGTCATCTGTTAAGTATTTTTCCAAGCACCGAACAGCAAAACCTCGAACCATAGGATCTGGGTAATTACAGTCCAGAAGCTCCATAGCCTGTTCAGGTTTGATTGGAGGCCAATCTTTTACTAAGCAGTACATCTGTTATGGCAAAGACAACAAATCATATTTAAAAAGGAAAGACAATTGTGAGTGAACGCTCTAAGACAATGTCTTAATTTCTTTTTTTTAAATTAGTTAAGAGCTCTCCTTATGAATTTGGTGTTTAAAATGTTCAATTCTAACTAATTTTATTAGTGGTGTGAATGGTATTTTTCCCACTATATTTATCATTATTAATATAAAACATAGCCTATTTTACCTCTTATGCAGATTTTCTAAGAAAACAATTTGAGTGACACATGAATTTTATACAACAGTTATTCTGTAATCTCAAGCATGCATTTACCTGAGCTACTTCATCTCTAGAATTCCATTTAACAGACAGAAGCAGTTTGGGTAGAATTTCAGGGATAGTTACACAATAGTGTCTGTGTGGAAAAGACAAAACAAAACAAAAAACATTCTTGCATGTTAATCAAAGGCCTAGATATCTAAAATTTTAACTATGTAATCTTTCCAAACACACTAAAAACTTACCATTACTAGCCTACTTTAAAATCAAAAGAAATTAGCATTTAACACTATAATTGCATATTTACGCACACGTAATACTTAGACAGTTACAATGTCATGGAATACAAAAGAATAATCCAAATGGAAGACAGATGCTTTGAAAAAAAGTATGAATTTATTTTATAACACTACATAGCTCCTTTTTTACCCACTCACCCAACAGAAACCATAAGGAGAGTTGCCACTTGTACTGTAGTCACTGGACAAAACTTATGTTTCAATGCACTTTCTGTAGAAAGGCACTGCAACTGCTTTATTTAAATAAACCAGTGTATAATTCCAAAGTAGTGGGGTAATTTCTTCAGAAGTGAAAATAAAGCACTGCACTATTACTTTGAAGAAGTATAAGGAAAAAAATGGAAGGAACGCCTAAAAATTGAAATATCTAGACCAACTACATCCCAACTAAATTGATCTAAAGCTACAGGTATTTTTTTTTAATCTTGAATTTCATTTAAAAAAGCCCCCAAAACAAATCCTAAAAAAAGTCATACCAGGGATTTAGAATTTTAAAAAAGTTTTCAAGGCTTGAAGGTGGAAGGTTAGTACCAATGCAGCATGATTTTCTAGAAATACTGATCTTTATCCACAGTTTAAAAAAGAATATTGTTTATGACAAAAAAGTCGTGTAAGTTATGCTTTATGTACTTTAACAGGTACTGAAGAACCCGCAAGATAAGCCAAAATCAGTTGTTTCAGGGAATATTCATCTTAACATTTACCTGTGGCTCCACAGAAAATCTTTCTCTTGCTCAGTGATTTCAGATAGAGGATCTCGGGTACAAATTGCTCGGAGCTGTTCTTTATCGTTTTCTCTTAATTCGTTGTCTCTAGCTAGTCTGTTACTCTGCAAAATAAAGTAATATCCTATATGATTTCCTTTGCCATATTTCCCCCCTGGATTCATGAGTGATCTACAAAAACAGACAATGGCCAACAACTTTACACTGCTTATTAATTGTTGTGATACAGTTTATTCTCATCACAAGCCTTTATTTTCAGGGATGGGGAGAATCAGCTTAAGGCAGTATTTGTGGAACAAATCCAGTATCTTAGTTAACATTACCACCAGTCACAGAACAGTAACTGCCAAAGTGAGTCAGGGATAAGACCAGACTGGGGTACTTGGGGGTAGAAGTAAGTAACTGACTTCTCTTCCTGATGAGACCCCTTCCTAGTATACTATTAACTAATCTGCTCATGTTTCTGTAATAAGAAATAGTAAAATAATAAAATAAAAATGTAAATTCTTTCATAATCTTTGCTCAAGCACATCCTTATAATCACTGCAAGGCTCTCAAATTTAAAAAGTAAAAATAAGTAAGAGAAAAAAGGAAAAGAAATAACCTTGTTAAAACACTGGACGTTAAATGTTTGGAAACTAAAATAAAAACACCATAACCTTTGGTATAATGCCAAGAGTCCAAGTAACATATTTATTCCCTTTAAATACAGATATATTAACTGCATAATGAATAATTATGAATGTATATTAATATATTATGAAAACAAGTATACATCCCCTTGGAATGGGTTACACATATTCCCAATGGCTAAAAATGAAAGCAGGTATTCATGCCACTTGGTTTTCATTAACATTTGTTAACATTTTATTAACAACACTTAAATACTATTAATTTACCCAATAGTATAAAGAAATATTATTGGCACATGTCCATCAACAAATATTTATTAAAACATGTACCATGTGCCTTGTTTTGTTCTTACTGCTGAGGGTCTTAAATACTAAAAGAACCTGCACTAACAAGATCCCCATTATAGTGAAAAATTAAATGAACAAATTAAAAAAATTGGCAAGCTGATATAAATACTTTGGGTGATATAATGAAGAATGACTGAGTGGCTACTTTACACTGGGTATTTGGAAGTGGCCTCTGAGAAGGGAATATTTAATTTGTGGTCCAAATGATAAGAAAGAAGCACCCACACTAAGATCAGGGAAAAGACTACTGCAGGTGGAGGAAACAGTGCAAGTGACCCAAAAAGAGAATGAGTTTGGTATTAGGGAGGAAAAGGAACAAGACCTGTGAGCCTGAAGCCCAGGAGACAAGGGGAGAGTGATGGGAGGATATGTTCAGACCACATAAAATTTGCAAGTCAGGGTAAAAGGTTTGGATTTTATTTTTAGTGAAAGCTATTTAAAGGATGAATATCATGATTTGATTTATGTTTCTTTTTTTAAAAGATTTTACTTATTTATTTGACAGACAGAGATCATAGGTAGGCAGGGAAGCAGGCAGAGCAAGAGAGAGAGAGGGGGAAGCAGGCTCCCTGCTGAGCAGAAAGCCCGATGCCAGGGCTCAATCCCAGGACCCTTTAAGCCACTGAGCCACCCAGGCGCCTCTGATTTATGTTTTATAAAGATTATTTTAGCTGCTTTGTAGACTGAGGAAGACCATTTAGGAGGCTATTGTAATACTCAAGGTAAGAGATAACAAATACTTAACCCTTGATTCACCAGGAAAAGTAGTCATTATCATTTATCATCTTCGTCTAAGTGATTCTCAATATTATTGGCTTATTTTTTAGTTGTTTTCATTTTTAATATAAAATAACTTAATAAACTATGAAAAAAATTTGTGAAAACCAATTGTAAAAAACAACTTTATTTGACATCTTATTAAGAATTTAAACACAGATGTGATATGGTGAGTGCTGTGAAGTGTGAAGACCTGTATCCCTGGGGCAAATAATACATTATATGTTAATAAAAATAATTAAAAAAAAGAATTTAAACACAGTAGAACCAAATTCATAATCAAAATGGGCAACAATCTTTGAATGCCATTAACTGCTTGCTCATCAACTGTCATGCATGAGCCTGGAACATACACATCTTACAGATCATGATTCCACACTTCAAGTGCATATCTAATAAGTTCTAGCTTATCATTACTCCTGATTTTTCTTCTTATACTTCAATTGTCAAAATGCAATACTTTTGAGAACTTTTATAGTAATCCAAGCAATTTTATATTTCTATATTACTTTTTTCCTTCCACTCATTTTTGCATACACACCTGTGTATGTTTATTCACTTAAAAAGTGTATCAAATAGGGACGCCTGGGTGGCTCAGTCAGTTAAGCGGCTGCCTTCGGCTCAGGTAATGATCCCAGCATCCTGGGATTGAGTCCCACATCAGGCTCCTTGCTCGGCAGGGAGCCTGCTTCTCCCTCTGCTTCTGCCTGCCACTCTGCCTGCCTGTGCTCACTCTCTCACTCTCTCTGACAAATAAATAAATAAAATCTTAAAAAAAAAGTGTATCAAATAAATTCTGGTGTATAGCAGCATTAAATCTGGAAAGAAAGATGAGGTGTGGTCCAGGTTCTCATCAAAAAATAGTGTGTGATGAAGTTATTCCTGTTGAATGACTAACGGAATACAATATTTCCTTTTTGTTCTTGGAAATATATTGTTCACTCATCATATCTTGAGTTCAAGAAAATTCATCTAGGGGGTGCCTGGGTGGCTCAGTGGGTTAAAGCCTCTGCTTTCGGCTCAGGTCATGATCCCAGGGTTCTGGGATCGAGCCTCCCATCGGGCTCTCTGCTCCACGGAGAGCCTGCTTCCTTCTCTCTCTCCCTGCCTGCCTCTCTTGCCTACTTGTAATCTCTGTCTGTCAAATAAATAAATAAAATCTTAAAAAAAAAAAAGGAAAATTCATCTAGGATATTATTTGATGTTTTACCTATATGATCAATTTTACCATCATCATTAGAGTCTGAAGTAATGATTCTCAAGTGGTGTAATTTTGTTCCCTCTACCTCTAGGACCTTTGATATTGTTTCTATCTTAGGTTTATAGAAGTTTTCAATAGACCCAATAGTAACTGAAAAACTGACCCAGTTTTATTCTATTAAAAACAACTTTTTCCTTTAAAGAAAAAATTCTTCTCAGAAAGAAAAAAAAGTCATAAAATATCAATCCTTTTTTTTAATTTGTTTTTTTTTTCAGTATTCTAAAATTCACTGTTTATGTACCACACCCAGTGCTCCATGCAATACGTGCCCTCCATAATACCCACTACCAGGCTCGCCCAACCCCCTACCTCTCTCCCCTCCAAAACCCTCAGTTTGTTTCTCAGAGTCCACAGTCTCTCATGGTTTGTCTCCCCCTCTGATTTCCCCCAACTCACTTCTCTCCATCTCTCAATGTCTTCTGTGTTATTCCTTATGCTACACAAGTAAGTGAAACCATATAACTGACTGTTTCTGCTTGACTTATTTCACTCAGCATAATCTCTAAGAGTTAGGACTGCTCAAAAAGAAACTCAAAAGCTAATTGAGACAGACTCTGATGATAAAGTGAATGTATGAATAAAAATAGGAGATAAATGAGTCTTAATGTGACTTGACTCTCAGAATTCCTTTGGTAACTAATGGTATAGCACTATGGACAATTCATGGGAATGCTCATCAATATATCTTTTTTAAAATTTAAAAATTTTATTATTTTTAATTTTATTTATTTATCTATATATTTATTTATTTATTTTTAGCTCATCAATATTTCAATCCCAATTTCAAAATTAAGGAGTTTCTGTTCAGTTACAGCAAAATAGTTAAGAGTTAGAAGCTCAATACTTATTTTTTTAAAAAGACTTTATTTATTTATTTATTTGACAGACAGAGATCACAAGTAGGTAGTGAGGCAGGCAGAGAGAGAGAGATAAGGGGAAGCAGGCTCCCCGCTGAGCAGAAAGCTGGATGCTGGCTCTATCCCAGGACCCAGGAATCATGACCTGAGCCGAAAGCAGAGGCTTTAACCCACTGAGCCACCCTGGTGCCCCAGAAACTCAATACTTATTAAACAGTGATACTGGATAAGTTATTTAAACTCCTTAAGACTGTTTCCTTACTGGCAATATAGGGATTATACACGTACTACCCTCATAGAGATTGCTTTTAAGATTAAATGAGATAAACCGTGAAAAGTGACTGGCATCGCATTTGGTACACAGTAAGCACTTGATAAATGTTAGAATTATCAACAAGAAATTAAGGTTACAAAAAAGTGGCTACATTTTTCAAGAAAAAGAATTCCTTTGTACTTTTAATATCTGAAAGAATTCAGTAATAATTTTAAATTAATTTGTACCTCTCTAAATACCTGCTACATATCTCTGAAAGTATGTTGGCAGGAAGGTTATGATTATTACTAATCAGTTTACAAAAGGGTTTGTAAACTCCTTACTGAGAACACAGCTGTAAACTAATAAATTTCCTCAATGCAGGATTCCAACTGCCCCCGGGCATTGCTATTACTCAGGTAGGCCTATTTCAGGACCTCTTGGCCCCATACTCATTGGTTGGTCTAGCCATAATGTATCACCAGGCCAAAGAAAAAGTGATAAATTTGAAAACCAGGGAAAGAGACAACAAAGAACAAAAATATCTTCTCTTAGCACTGACACCTTTGCCCTTGAGAAATAAGAGTTAATGGTCTTTGAACCCAGTTATACTGTGGTTCCAAATTAATGGCCAAGATCAGACAACTTGATTCATACTTAAACTTCCTTTTATATGTAATCTTTTCTAGGGGATCCTGGAGTATGGTGGTAACAAAGCTCTCCTCTGCTTCTAAGCTTAACTAACAACATATTCATACTTTTGTTTCAACTTTCAGGTTACTATCTCAGAGAAGTAAAAATTTTCTTTCTTGAACCCAATACATATTGGCTTTTCACCCCAACCCTCTGTAGTCATTCTTGGGATACTACTGGTTTTTCTATCATATCACCTACCATGATTTATAATCTTATACATTTCTTTTACCACTTTAACGTCTATTTTCACCATTAGACTATATATGCAATGGAGGTCTCTTTAGGTCAAAACTTTATTACCTCTCATACAATATATATAAACATATAGTTGGCATTCAATAAATATTTGTTAAATGAAGGTAGGCTAGGGCTCTGACTAAACTAAGGAGAGACAGAACTTTAGTAACAATATTAGCATATAGAGAATGTGATTATATTGCAACTCTGTCCAGAGCCTATAGGAGCTATGCCAGTGTAACTAAACCCCATGAACTCTGCTCTAAACAAAGAGGATAAACCCAAATCCTCTGATTATGACTGATACTTAAGAAAACTCAGTGATCTGCCTTACCAGTCCTGCATGGGAATAACTGAATCCTGCTTCTCGAGACACCGACCAGTTGGCATGCTCTTCAATCACTGACATATCTGGGAACTTTACCACACTGCTGAACCAGTCAAACTCCAACTCTAAGCATGGTGTTTCCTAAAAGATGGAATAAAAGTTATCATATATATTGTGCTTAACTGTCATAAAAAAGGAAAAAATTCTACTTTATGATAATAAAAAGCTTACTTTATTTGGATTTGACCCAGTAACACCAATAGGGTTCAGCAAATCTTCTAATCCATGAGGTACTGGCCAAAGATTCAGAGCCATTTTTCCAGATACTAGAGTATCTGTATAATCAAACAAGTTTATATTTCCCCAGGCCAATGGACAGTGTTCCTTCAAAAACGAACAGAAAGATATTCACTACTCTGTGGATTAAATTATAAAATGCATTTTTAAAAAAGATTATTTATTTGACAGAGAGAGAGAGAGACAGAGAGAGAGAGAGAGAGAGAACATAAGCAGGGGGGAGTGGGAGAGGTAGAAGCAGGCTTCCTGCCGAGCAGGGAGCCTGATGTGGGGCTCAATGTGGGGCTCGATCCCAGGACGCTGGGATCATGATGTGAGCTGAATGCAGATGCTTAACGACTGAGCCACCCAGGTGCCCCTACAAAATGCATTTCAAAACACTTTTCTTCCACAGAAAGAATTCAATAACTATTGCTACAATGATAGCTATAATAAGTCACATCAATTTTTTTTTCAAATACAAGCACTTTCTGTTTTCCTATTTGAAGTAACAGAAATTTTTCTTTAATTATAAATAGGAACTATGAACCAAAGCAAGCCAGGCAGATATTGGCATGTAGTCACCTAACAGATATTTGTGGGTAGTCACTCTGCATGTATAAAAAATTTTGTTCATGTGAACTCAGGACATACTTGTATGTAAACTCGGGAAGCTCTCCTGAGGTATTCTTCTATGACACATTTATTTATTAAAAATTTAAAAATATTTGATTAATTTTTTTAAATTTTTTTTAAAGATTTTATTTATTTGTCAGAGAGAGAGAGAGCGAGCACAGGCAGACAGAGAGGCAGGCAGAGGCAGAGGGAGAAGCAGGCTCCCTGCCGAGCAAGGAGCCCGATGTGGGACTCGATCCCAGGACGCTGGGATCATGACCTGAGCCGAAGGCAGCCGCTTAACCAACTGAGCCACCCAGGCGTCCCTAATTTTTTTAGATAAAGAAAAAAATCCACTTCTTGATAAAAATTCAAAGCAGTATAATTAGGAGTTTTTTAGAGGTAAAAATAATTATTCCTTCTGAAATACTTTACCTCTTTAGCACCCTTTCGGCCTTTAACAGAACAAATGGAAAGGCAAAGTCGAGCAGCACGAGGAAGATCAGGAATGTATATATCATAATTTAGCCATTCATTCCACCTATGTAAAATTTTAAAGAAAAAAAAATTTACCAAAAAAAAGGCTTTATCCAGAGTATATAAAAAACAACTACAAATCATCAAGAAAACAAAAAATCAAATAAAAACAGGTCAGAAATCAACTGGAATAGACATACTTCACAAGATCATATCCAAATGGCCAATAAATATAAAAAAGTAGTCAATATTATTTGTCAACCAGAAAATGCAAAATAAAATCTCATAGAGATATCACTATATAAGAGATTGGCTAAAACTATAAAGGCTGATGATACCAATGATGTTACCAAGGGAGGGTAAGGAGGTGCAGTAATAGGAAATCTCACACATTGCTAGTGATGAGTATTTGCAAATATCCCCCAAGTGATAACAGTCCAAACATCCAAAAGTAGAATATTGCAGTATATTCATATAATGGAATACCATACAGCAATGGAAATAAACACGTTACTTGCAATATGGATGAAATCTTACAAACATGAGTGAAAGAAGCTACATATAAGAGAGTATTTCTTGAGTACATTTATATAAAATTCAAAAACAGTTCAAACTAAAAAATAATGTTAGATGTCAGGATAGCTGTTGCCTTTAGGGAGGTGAGAAAGTTAATGGAAGGGGCAATGTCATATTTCTGGTAAATGTTCTATTTCTTAACCAGCATAGTAGTTATATAGGTATTAACTCTGTGATAATTCACTGAACTTTATGATTATCATTTATATACTTTTATACATTTGTGCTATACTGCAGTAAAAAAAAAAACCAAAAACAAACTTGCTTATAGAAAAGGCATTTGAAAGAGGGAAACTAAACAAGAAGAGTGAGATTTTATATTATGATTACAATTATATTACTTTTACATGTGATATAATTTTATTGAAGAACCCATTAAGTCAGTCACTATGCAAATAAAATGAAGGATATGTAAAGGAGAAAGTATTTGAAGTGGAGAATAATTACTTGACAAGAGGTAAGAGTTAACATTCATAATAAAGAATAAAAAGTTGCTATACAAAATGATGACAAAAATTATTCAAATATTTATGACAAATTCTTTTTAATTTACTAGATATTATATGTGAAATTATGTCCATATTTGGTGGACAGATCTGTAAAGAACCAAGTAACAACACTTAAAAAAAAAAAACATTTTATTTATTTATTTGACAGAGAGAGAGAGAGAACACAAGCAGGAGGAGGGGCAGAGGGGGAGAGAGAGAAGCAGGCTTTCTAATGAGCAGGGAGCCCAATGTGGGGCTCCATCCCAGGACCTGATATCATGACCTGAGCTAAAGGCAGTTGCTTAACTGACTGAGCCACCCAGATGCCCCAAAATACTTTGTTTTGTCTTGTTTTGAAACAACAGTTATCAGTGTAAACTAAGGTCAGATGACCTTAAGTAGACTCCTGTTCACTATTTTATTAAATGTGTGACCCTTTGTGATGTGTTGAGCACTGGGTTTTATACACAACTAATGAATCACTGAACATTACAACAAAAACTAATAATGTACTACATGTTGAATTTAAATAAAAAAAACGTGTAACCCTTGCTTTTGTCTGTTTTCTCATCTGTGAAATGAGAATAATAATAGTACTTACTCCCTATGATTGTTGTGAAGATTAAATGAGATAACACAAGTAAAGGGGTGTGTGGCTGGCTTGGTCAGGTAACACAAGTAAAGTGAAAAGAACAGTAACTGGTCCATAGTAAAAGTTCAAGTGCTAGGTACTAATCTAGAAAATTTCTTCAAAGGACTTTTTCATAATTCTATTTTTTTTAATTATAAATAAAATAAAACTTAACAATAATGGTAAAAATCCTATTTTTAATTAGCCAAACTAAGGTATAAGCTTTATCAGTAAAATAAGTTCTACGTATGGACAAAGGTAAAAAAAAAAATATGGTCCTTTGATGCAGAGAAGACTTATGTTTAAATGGGTGAAGTTAGTAATAAGAAATTCTAAAGGGAAAAGAAATAAATGCAAGTAGAAGAAATACTGTTGGATCTGATAAGTCCACAATAATTTAAGAAAAACTAAAGATACATGTACTTGGATGTTCCTAGGAGTTTTTATTACTTATAAATCTTTCAAATTGCTCATAATTAATGAAAAATACCCTACACACTTTCTAAAAGAGCTATGTCCCATAAATGTAGCTGTTCAATACTATGCTAATTGACAAAAACATGTTTCTCTCTTCCTCTAAAGTCCATACAGACCCGTGCATACACACATATCAATTAAATTCTTTATTTTTAGGCAATGGTTTGATATATATAGTCCAAATTTATTTTGATTTTTGGAGAGGACTGGTAACATCTATGAAGAAACCATTAAGTTTCTACTTTATCTAGGATATGGAAGTATGGATTTAGAATAATCAATCTCAGTAAGAATTTTTTAAAAAATCAACTTTTCTACCCTTCTTATAACTTCATATTCTTTATCTTTGATTTTAATTTTGTGAATACAGAAAAGTTAAAAATCTACTTAAATCCTAATACTATTACGGTAGGGATTTTACCCTTTAACTAGAGAATTTTTTTTAATTCAATGTTTTAATTTTAATTCCAATATAGTTAAGTATACACTGTTATATTAGTTTCAGGTGTACAATGCAGTGATTCAACAATTCTATACAGTTCTCATCATAAGTATACTCCTAATCCCCATTACCTGTTTTTCCCATCCCCCCATAACCTCCCCTCTGGTAACCCTGTCTGTTCTCTATAGTTAAGTCTGTTTCTTGGTTTGTCTCTTTCTTCCCACTTTGCTCATTTGTTTTGCTCCTTAAATTCCACATGACTGAAATCATATGGTATGGTATTTGTCTTTCTCTGACTCATTTTGCTTAGAATTATACTCTCTAGCTTCATTCATGTTGCTGCAAATGGCAAGATTTTTTTAAATGGCTGAATAATATTCCTGTGTGTTTGTGTGTGTGTACAGCTTTTTAGCCATCCATCCATCAATGAACACTTGGGCTGTTTCCATAATTTGGCTGTTGTAACTAATTGTGCTATAAACATAGGAGGGCACATAGCTTTTCCAATTAGTGTTTCCATATTCTTCTGGTAATTCTAGTAGTGGGATTACTGGTTCATAGCGTAGTCCTTTTTTAATTTTTTAAGGAACCTCCTTACTGTTTTCCACAGTGACTGCACCAGTTTACAATCCCAGCAATAGGGCACAAGTGTTCATTTTTCTCCACAAACTCTCCAACACTGTTGTTTCTTGTATTTTTTATTTTAGTCACTCTGATAGGTATGAGGTAGTGTCTCTTTGTATTTTTGATTTGCATTTCCCTGATGATTAGTGATACTGACCATCTTTTCATATGTCTATTGGCCACCTGGATGTCTAACTTCTTTGGAGATGTCTGTTCATGTCTTCTGCCCATGTTTTAATTGGGTTATTTGGTATTTAGGTGTTGAGTTTTATAAATTCTTTATATATTTTGGATACTAACGCTTTATTGTCATTTGTTGACCTTCATTAGGCTGTCTTTTAGTTTTGTTGTTTCCTTTTTCATACAGAAGTTTTTTATTTTAATATAGTCCCAATAGTTCATTTTTGCTTCTGTTTCCCTTACCTTTAAAGATGTGTCTGGCAAGAAGTTGCTGTCTGTATTCTCTTCAAGGATTTTGATGGATTCCTGTCTCACATTAGGTCTTTCATCCATTTTGAGTTTATTTTTGTGTATGGTGTAAAAAAGTGGTCCAGTTTCATTTTTCTGCATGTGGCTGTCCAATTTTCCCAATACCATTTGTTGAAGAGACTGTCTTTTTTTCACTGGATAGTCTTTCCTGCTTCGTCGAAGCATGGTCTATGGTCTATAGACCATAGAGTTGAGTGTCCATTTCTGTGTTCTCTATTCTGTCCCATTTATCTATGTGTCTGTTTTTGTGCCATTACCATAGTGTCTTGATGATTACAGTTTGAGGTCTGGAATTGTGATGCCTCCAGCTTTGGTTTTCTTTTTCAACATTGAGTCTTTAGGATTTTCTATATAGTGTATCATGTCATCTGCAAATAGTGGAAGTTTCACTTCTTCCTTACCAATCTGGATGCCTTTTATTCCTTTTTCTTGTCTGATTGCTGTGGCTAGGATTTCTAGTACTATGCTGAGTAAAAATGGTAAGAGTGGACATCCTTGTTCTGTTCCTGATCTTAAGGAGAAAGATCCCAATTTTTCAACATTGAGTATGATGTTAGCTGTAGGTTTTAAATAGATGAACTTTATTATGTTGAGGTATATTTCCACTAACATACTGTGTTGAAAGTTTTATCATACTTTGTAAAGGGATTTTTCTGTATCTATTGAAATGATCATATGGTTTTTATTCTTTCTCTTATTGATGTATGGCATCATGTTGACCGATCTATAACTACTAAACCAGGAATAAATCCCACTTGATTGTGGTGAATGATTTTTTTAATGTATTGTTGGATTTAGTTTGTTAATATTTTTTCATCTATGCTCTTCAGAGATACTGGCCTGAAGTTCTAAACTAGAGAATTCTTGAAGAAAAGATAATCAAATTTAAGTCCTATCTAAATAGCTAATTTACTAAAATTTTGAGCTTTTAATCTCATATTATTAAACAAATTTACCTTTTACTTTTATAAAACTAGTTTACTTTAAGTACTTGAAACAACTAGGATATATCTACCCAATATTATTTTGTGGTCTTTGGTTGGAGCTTGCAGAACTTCTTAGAATGCTTATAGTTTTCAACAAGTTTGGAAAATTTTTGTCCAGTATTTCCTCAAATACTGTTTTTCTGTTCCTCACACAGACACCCCACCCAACCTGTGAAATACATGCAGTATGGGTGGGAAATAAACTTTTCCTGCTACAACAAAAATTTAAAAAGATCCTGTAGTTGTTTCACAGTGTAACTTCTAATTAAATGATGTATTTCTGACTGACAGTAGTTTAGGTAGGGTAAGGAACTATTTTACTTCCTCCTAGTAGAGAAAGCTATCACTTCTTTGAACTTCACCTAGGCTCTAGAATGGTGGCCATCTCTAGCAACTTAATTACAAGACCAGAACTTTTTCTTGATTCTCCTAGAACTCAGTCTAAATTCATTACAAAGTTTAATTCTGGAGGTTTTACTAGTTGTGTCTATTGCTAGTCTACAAAATTCACCTTTAATCTTTAGTAACAATTTGAGTGCTCTTAAAATGTTTCTATTATATTCAGGGTAGACTCTTAATTCCCAAATGATTCTATAAAGAGGCAAAGAAATAGCAGGATGGCAAACTGTTGGATTATATTACCTTTTATTTCTTCATTGCATTTCTAGGCAGTAATTATTTAAAATGTTCCTCCAAACTCCCTCTCAGAAATGGATTTGTTCCCAAAGACTCTATTTAAATGTCATAAAGATCTAGTCTTCTGAGTGATGTGAGTGCCTCACAGTAGTCTGGCTCTGAAGTTGTTTGTCAACTCTCATTTCTTCTTAATGTAAAGGTAAATGGAGGTTAAGAATAAAATACTAGGTTTATGGATCTAATGTGGGGAATCATCAGCACAAAATGTAACTATATTCTGTTCTCTACTTGAAATAATGGGAAGAGAAAATCAGAAAAACCCTTCGGATAAAATTTTATGAAGAACTGACAAAATGTTCCTGTGATAGATATTCATTTGACTGAAAGATCTTATGGTCTATGTGTAAATGTCTGGTAATTTAAATGACTTGTTATAAAACTAATGATGCAAAAAAAATTTACTACTTTTATTGATTATACTGCTAAATGCTAACATGGCTTTTGGAAATACAAATCCATATACTTCCTTACCTGGGATTGGAACAAGGTACTCTTTGAGTGTTCACATTATCACATAAGGGCTCTCCTCCATGATAGATACCTGTTCGAACATAGATCTTACAAAAGAAAAAAAAGAGTATGTGTATAAAAAGACATACAAACATAATATACACACAGATTACAGAACCAATATTATTATACAATCCCTTTAGGCCAGGTATATAATTCAGAGTTTTTCATATTATAGAAAGATAAATTGGTACATATACTAAATATCACTTCATATACTTAGCAGTTGGAACAGTACTCCATAAGACATTAATATTTCTACAACAAAACATACGCATATTTACACTAAATGGGATATATAAAAGCTATAAAAATTCTTGCTTCAGGCTAGGTCAGGTTTTGCTGCCAAATGAATTCTATAAAACTCATGGTTTTAAGAACTTAGATTATGGAAATTAAAATGATTAGAATATTAGAATTATGGATATTAGCATTACAGACAAAGGACTGTAAATGGTGCACAGATGAGAGAGACGAGTGCAGGCCAACAGATTATTATACATAGGTCCAGTAAAAAAGTTTATGTAATTTATATAATAAGCATCAACACTTGACTTTACCTTGTCAATGTCTCGAATATTTACATTCACATAGGTTGCACAAAGGATTTTTATTCTGAGTGCACTATTTATAACCCAAAGGGATTTTGTAGATGTTTCTCCATTCATATATGGTGTAGCTGTGGAGATGCGTCTGGAATATGAAGGCATTGTGAAACAGTCCATTGGCAGTTGGGAATAAAGGCTTTCTTTAGCCATCAGCATCAAATTGGGCATCCTCCCAAGCATTATACAACTTCTTATGTACTGTAAAAGATTAAGAGGGGAGGGAAAAAGCCATTTCTTATAAGGTGTTTCATTTTAAAAGCAACAAACATGTAAGCATTAAAAAAAAAAAAAAAAAAGAGAAAGAAAAAAAGAATTAAAAACAATGACCAGAGGATACTCATTATGAAAATATTGTTTAGGGCACGTGGGTGGCTCAGTGGGTTAAAGCCTCTGCCTTTGGCTCAGGTCATGATCCCAGGATCATGGGATCGAGTCCCGCATCGGGCTCTCTGCTCAGCAGGAAGCCTGCTTCTCCGTCTCTCTCTGCCTGCCCTCTCTGTCTACTTGTGATCTCTGTCAAATAAATAAATAAAATCTTTAAAAAAAAAAAAAGAAAACACTTTATATCTGAACAATGTTAATCAGCTTATCCATGTATCTATAGTCGGACTCTAAATATCAATATATAAAATCTAAAGGAAAAAGAAGCATCTGTTCTCTCAAATTCATCATCAATCTCTCAAATTAAATACAGCATATTTTTTTAAAACTTAAAAAAATTTTATTTATTTATTTCTTTGAGAGAGAGTGAGAGAGAGAGAAAAAGTACAAGCAGGAGAGGGAGAAGCAGGCACCCCATTGAGCAGGGAGCCTGATGTGGGGCTTGCTCCTAGGATCCCAAGATGATGACCTGAAATGAAGCAGACGCTTAACTGACTGAGCCACCCAGCTGCCCAAAATAATGAGAGTATTAAAAATAAACGTATGAAGCTATTCACTAATACTAATCATTGAATTTTCAAAATGTCCTAAAAATACAGATACTTGTCCCCAACTTTTACATTTCATATTAATATTTTTGAAGCTTGTTACTCACCTTATACTGACTTAGAGGATATTTCTCAAGGAAGTATTCATCACATCCACACACTTTTAAAATATACTTGCCCTGATATTCTAAAACACAGAGTTTGAGTTGTTCAGATGATAGCAACATACTTCTAGTTTTTTTCCTGATTGCTTCAGCAATTACTTGTTCTGGCACACAGTCATGGTTGATTTTTAGAGTATACTTCTGCTTGTCATTATTTGGAGAAACTATTACCCAAATCACCACTATTATTTGCCCTATAACAGGAAAACATTATTAGATGCAATCACCATATATATATTTCATTTTTCAAGAGACAAATTTTAAGAAGTATGTACTATGTACTACCATTATTCTAACCATAATTAGAAATGACTTATAATCAAACTAATTAAATACAGGTAAATATCAGGCAGAAACCACAAATCTTTCAAATATGACAGGGCTGCCCAGCCATGCCCAAATCTCATGTTTCATGACAAGCATGCAAAATTGTGACTTGTGGGTCACAAGACCTGAGGTCAAACTAATTTCTATCCTAAACTGCATCATACACTTCCTGAGTACAACCCCTGTGAAGAGTGACTCATGATGGTATCAAAGGTTCAACAGTACCTAAAGTAGAAGAGTTTTTGGCAACTATGGGAAAGAATCATGGTGACTTAATGCAAATTCTGAATCAGAAGGAGAGAAAAGATGTTGGAAGAAGGGAAAGAATATGAATTTTTAAATGTTTTCCTTTTAAGATCAATTAAGCTGAGAGGAAGGAGGGAAGATGACGAAAATGGAAAGATTAAAACTACGGTAGAGTGGTCCAGGTGTTCATAGTACAATTCTTTCAACTTTTCTGTAGTTTCATAAAGAATGTTGGTGGAAAATGAAAAGAGACTTTCATTTTAGAAGGTATGCTAAAGTAGAAAAGAATTTCAAATGAAGATTTTACATTATACTGCTTTAAATTATTTTGAATAATAAGAGTGAAATAATAAGATGTCTTACCTCATTCTACCAACAGAATTTTATATTTAATAATGTGTGAAAGCTAACTTATTCTAAAACTTCAAACTGAAAACTTCACTTTGTTATCTTGAAAAATACAGAATGTTTATCTGATACAAATGACATTTCCATTTCCCCAGAGTGTATAAATTTCCATGTTCACTTAATTCTAGAAATTGATATATTAAATGTCAAAAATCAATCTATATATTATCACTCTTGATCAGATTTAATTATTGCATTTAATATTAAGAAATTTATTTTTCTTTGTATATATATCACAAAAATGTGCAAAGTTTTCCTAAAATTTCATAAAGTATTTCTATTTACATTTTTTATCTGTAAAAAGATAATCAGCCGTAACTGTGTAACAATGAATTTCAAACTCAAAGTTCTTTAGTTTTATTGTAAGATACACAATTCACCGGGATCAGCACTGTATGTTCACAATTCATTCAATCAATAAATATTTATTACATGCATATATATTTGGCACTCAGCCATATCTTGTCAGTATAAATAGTCCCTGTCTTCAAGAAGTTTCTCATGTAGGGGAGATAAAAAGAGATAGAAATTTTTACTATAGTGACCAATTATGGTAGATTGACAAGTTTCTTACCTTTATCTAACTTATTATATATGTGCTTTGGCAGTTCTGGTGAAGATTCTACATTTGGAGGATAGACATACATTGCTCTACTATGAGGTGAATTAAGATCCCGAAGATCCACAGCTTCTTTACAAACATTCAGAATATTTCTTCGAAAGTCCTGTACTTCTGGATCTTTAACCATATCAAATTCACATACTGGCATGCCAATAGCAAAACCTTAAAAAAATTATATAAAGAATATAACATTCTCTTAAACATACAGTACACACATGTTTCTTACAAATGGGGAACTTGACACATTTGGAAGACTACAATAAATAAGTCTCTCTGGGTTTAAAGAAATTTTGATGAGTACATAAAGTAAGAGTTGACAAAGACTCAAATATTTTTAACATATAGCACATAATATATTTCCGCAGGTTGGAGGAAAGGAAGCAAACATCCATGTAATTTTTAAAAAGAGTAACAAAACCAAATTGGGATATAACAAATTTCTTAAAGGAAAATTTATAGGATACTATTAAAAACAGTTCCTTGGCCAAATAGTCAAAAAATACTTTTGATTTGTAATGGTTTTTATTTCAAAATCTATTTATTTAAGGTTACAAAGGCAGTTAACGGATTAGAACAGAAATACTTTAGTAATGAGAAAATAATTAAGTTTCATAGTTATTTGCTTTTAGAATAGGACAACAATGCCATTTAGACACAAACTGTCATACCAATTTCTCGATTGAGGATCTTTTCTTCTCGGTTGCCTACTGGCTCAATTACTTTTAAAAAGGGTTGAAAAAGCCGAAGGTCACAAAGTCGTCTTGTTTCATCAAAAAATTCTTCCCTTTCTGCTTCTTGGGTAACACTTACGAAAATGTAAGAAGATTCATCTTGAAGAAGTTGATGGAGAGGGTACTTTCTTGCTTCTTTAAATAATTCATGCTTTATAGTTATTAATGTAGCCTCACGGAGGCATTCTAACGTCACTATCATTCCATTTGGTAGTAAACATTCTACTAGGATTCTTGGGGGCATCAAGTGGATGCCCCACAGTTCACCTGATGATGGTCTTGGAGGCATTGTTCTGATCCTTTACAAGTTTTACATATAAAACTATTTTAAGGAATTAGATGAGTGGCTGTCCCAAAGCAGAAATCTAAATCAAAGGGGAAAAAAAAATATGTTAAAAGAAAAACTACAGGAGAATATATTTATGGCAATACTAAATGTAAAAACTCATTTTCTGTAGTTTGAATTGATTAGGGTATTAATAATTCACCTAAAATATTTTGATGGGGACTCTTGCTCCAAATTAGGCTGAAAGAATTGATTGCAAAGGAGGAATTAGAAAAAGCACTTGTATTTAATTATTTAATAATAAAATCATTTAGTTAAAAACATATTATTTTAATAGATTTTTTAAGGTCGGGTCTTACCAAGACAGAGCCGACCCTATGGGAAGACCATTGAAACTAAAATTCCCATCACATATCACTTTTATCATTCTACTTTATGGAGCAACAGAATTTGGACTGGAAAGATCATGGGTCCACTGCTCTCATTTTAAAGGCGAGTAAAGATGAGAGAAGTCAAATCTTCCTTTTCACTCCCTATCTCCCTACCCTGCAGTAATGAGAAATTACATGGCTTAGTCTTTTTCTTAAATTAACCTTTGTGATCTCCTTCTTTGCATTATTGTCAAGTGACATCTTAGACCATTCTGCTTTTAGAGTATAATTTGTGTATATATTTACTATAATATAACATGTCATTAATGCATTTTCCTTGAGATATGATGATAAATTTGAATGATCCATCTACTTTATCAAATAACCCAGCCCTAATACTTCTGATTGAAATAAACTGATCTACACACAAATGAGACCCACTGACTCTCTTTGTTAGTAAAATGTTTTAACAGTGTTCAGTACTTGTTATATTTTTAAAAGTACAAAGTATTATTAGGATTTGAAGTCCTCATTTTTAAAGATGTCAAAAATCTCTGGGATACTTTAGAAGATACTACAAAATCCACAAAGCCACAAGTTTATTTTTTGTTGTCCATATTTTCTTTTATTCAGCAAGCTATACTATAAAGGCACAGGAAAAGGTAAACTGAGAGACTATAAAAAAGAAATGAAAGCTAGAAAAATGAATCAAAAGGTCCCAGATAACTTACTATATTTGATTATTCTATCAGGCACTATGGACAACAGTCATAAATGATACTTTGTTTATTCACTAAAAATGTATTGGAGCTTAAAAAAAAAATGTACTGGAGCTTTTCCACAGGACCATGTTAGGTCCTGGGAATATGATAATTTGAAGAAGACAGACATGGCCCTTGCCCTTCCAAGGCAAAGTCAAAAGTATGAAGATTATGGGTGTGTTGGGTATAGGATAATTAAATTGACAGGTAATTAAATCCAGAAACTTGTCTTTTCTGACTCCTGTATGTCATGCCCTCAACATCTAATGCATCAACAAACTGTTAATTCTATCTCCGGAATCTGCATACTCCACTACTACTCTTAGTATCTTCGGTCAGGCCACAATGTTTCTTGTCTGGACCACTACTTAGGCCTAAATGGTGTCCCTGGATCTAGGATCGCTCCCTACAATCCATCTTTCACCTTACAGCCAGTGTGAACCAGAAAGGGCAACAGGGCCTACTTTGAGCAGACTTTTTTGCTGTCTCTAGGTTGCAAACAAGTACTTATAGTATGCTTCAAAGTTCCAATACATGAAGGAGGTGAGAAATAGAAACAGCAAAAATTTCAAACCCTCCCCCATCTCTAGAAATATAGAAATCAGCTGGAAGACAACAGAGAATGTAAAAGCGATTTTTAATAGTTGAAAATGTTTCTTCAAATTTATAAAAGAGACCCACTGAAGTTATAGGATTTAAAACATAATTATTCTATTTCTTACATTTCTAAATGAAAATTCATTGGTTAGTAAAAAGACCAGATGGATCAATCTGTGGGCATAATTATAGAAGTGACTGAAGCTAAGCTTTTTAAAACATACAAAAAAATTTGAAGAATGCAAGGGAAATGCCAAATGACTACTTTTAAATGATGACCTGCCTGCACAAAAAGTTCAAATAACAACAAAACCAAACCACAAGCCACACCAAAACAGCAGCTGTGTTTACAGTTTTCTTTGTTGAATGGTGCTAATAGGTCCACATTATGGAATCACAAGGGCAACTATTTTATATAATAAATAACATCTCAGAGTCTCATATGTTCCCTAAAAATTAGCAAAAGAGAAGTCTAGTATAGCAGAGAGATTACTGGTTCTAATCTTTATCCTACTATAGTATATTTATGGTCAGGTCAGTTAACGATTATTGAATACTCAAGACACATCCTTCTCATTAAGAGAATAAATGTGATCATAGCCATAAAACACTTGGAGATCCTGGAAGGCAGACAATGGCTGGCACTGGTAGTACTAAATAGAAGAAAGTGGATATTAACTTTGTCTTCTGATGTCAGGCCTTACTCTGTACAAATGATTAGCTTAGAGCTCACAAATGTTAGATACAGCTTTTGAATCCAGGTCTAGATGATTTCAAAGTACACACTGTAACCATGCTGCTATTTGGGTTTCAGTTATGACCAGGTAATACTCATTGATGGTAAATAAGAAAATGGGCTCTAAAGTTACATACTGGATTCAAATTCTCACTGCCTTAGTAAATAGCTCTTTGCTTCGGTTTAATTCAGCTCAATGAACTTCATTCTCCCCATTCCGTTTTGTTAAGTTGGGATAATGGCAGAAAATTCATCAGATTGTTGTATGAGATGAGTTAATATATGAAAAACATGTAAGCAAATAGACTGGCATACAGTAAGCATTCAATAAACATTAAATATTAATAAACCTGCAAAGTATACCCACACTTCCTTTTCAAGCTATTATGAATTATCCAGGGCCGGTACCAGATAGGGATGGGAAAAAGCAGCTTAAGTTCTTTTACAGTGGGAGGCAAGTAATAAGGAGCCTTATAAAGGAGTGCTAGTTTCAAGAGCTGAACCTTGAAGGTAGGTAGCACTGGTAATGCCACACTCACCTACAAGACTGGAGTAGTACTGAGTGGCTCAGAGGCTGGTACTTTCATAGCTGTCTCTAGTTTCCTGGACTCCTAATACTCCTATTGAAATGGTACAGTTATCTACAGCTTAAGTAAGGAATCCCTTGCTAACCCCCTCTGCCTTTTTTTGGAGGGATATCTACTTGTTCTGGGCTCTAAGCTAAATATGCTATGAAAACTAAGGTAAATAAACTAAAGGTAAATAAAATGTTTTCATTTCGGTTGCTGAGGGACTCCCTCACTGGGGAATGCAAGATAAGAACAACTTTGACAATGGAAAATTGTTGTAGGACAGAATATGAATTTAAGTCATGGGAAATCTCCAACTGCTTGAGGAGATTAGGGAAGGCATCAGAGAGGTAAAATTTAAGTAGAATATTATAGATTAGTAGGGATCACAGGAAAGGTACGGGCAGCTTGGACATGGGGAGCTAGATGAGTAAAGTGTTTTGGACTGCCACAAGAGTATGTGTGCAAAGTCACGGAACATGAAAAAACACAGCCTGTTAGCAGCAATACAAGTTGTTTTTTATTACTTGAGTTTGAAGTGCATGGGAATAAGTAGGGTGTGTAGCAAGGAGCGAGACAGGAGAAGTAGGCAGGGGCCAGAAAGGTGCACAGACTCCTTGTTAAGGAGTTTGAATTTTATGTAGTATGCTGTAAGTAAAGGGAGTCTTCTAAAGTATTTTGAGCAAAAGAATATTACATATTTTCATGATTTTAAATTTCAGATTTCTAAAAAAAAGTTTCTCTTCAAATAACAGGATATAATCAAATAAGCATTAAACCAAGGTATAAAAATGGTATCTTCTAAATTCCTCTAATTTGGGGAAAAAAAGTCCCTAGAGTTAAGAAATCAGCATATGTAACATTTTAAATAAAAGGTCCTTTATGCTATAGAAGAAATTACATGCTGATTAATTAAATCATAAATTAAATGCTGATAAAGAAGGTGAAATTATCGAAATGCAAGTGCGTATTATTTGTGGAGCATAACAAATAACATGGAGGACATAGGGAGATGGGAGAGGAGAAGGGAGTTGAGGGAAATTGGAATGGGAGATGAACCATGAGAGACTATGGACTCTGAAAAACAATCTGAGGGTTTTGAAGGGGCAGGGGGTGGGAGGCTGGGGGAGCCAGGTGGTGGGTATTATGGAGGGCACGTATTGCATGGAGCACTGGGTGTGGTGCATAAATAATGAATTCTGTTACACTGAAAAGAAATTAAAAAAAAAAGAATATTACAAAAATTTAAAAAAACAAATGCAAGTGCATAATCTATTTACAAAGGAACTTATTTGAAAAGCAATAGAGGGGGATAAATCACTATAAACTTAATATTCAATTTAATCTCTATAGTTTGGTAGTTTGAAGTCACAACATGTATTCACTAAAAATAAAATATTTTAAGAGTAAAGAACTACTCTATTGTTTTTTTTTTCTTTTCTTTTCTTTACAAACCCTTGTGTTGAAAGCTGACTTTCCATAGATTGCAGTGAACTTTATATTCCACTATGTGGGAAACCCTGACCCAGAAGCAGGGTCTGCCAATGTTTTAGCACCAGGTTCCTCACCAATGTATACTGAGTGACCCATGAGGGGTAACCCTTTTTCTGGCCGTGACCCATTTTCTGGGACAAAGGGCTCCGCACCGGACCTCAGCCTTAACACTACTGAGCTTTTGAATTCAGTATGTCAGAACGAAATATTCAAATACTGAAAAATCAGAACTATTCAGGACTCTTAGGAAATAAGCTGGTTTTACTTTTCCTAACTTTTTATATATCTAATGATAAGCTATTTCAATTGGGGTGCTCCTGCTTTCTTAAAAAAGTATATACAACTCACAATTTACCCTTTTCTTGATGAATTACAGCCTTATAAAACCATTTACTGTGCTATTCTGAAACACAATACGGCAAAGCACTTCAGTATTATTGACGAGTCTCAGTGTATTTTTGGTCCTACCCCCAAAGACCCGGGGTTGGAGATGATGCTTTTTAAAGTGGCCCCCATCTCCTTGTTTTCCAGCCTGCCTGTGACAGTAGCCTCCTCTTCTTCAGTTACTCACTGTTTGGGCAGGAGGCACTTAAAGTCTTTGGTTCTTAGAAGGCCTAAACCCACATTTATTTCTTGGTTAGGGCTGAATCCGCATTAGCAGTCCCAAATGAGGGCAATGGTATTGCTCAGCTGGAGTAAAGACAAATTTAAGCACAAAATAGACAGCAGAAATGAACAGTAAAAACAGTCTCAGAGTCTCCACTGTCACTTGACTTTTATTAGTTGAGGGGTTCTTAATTCATTGGACAATTTAAACATCTAATGTGCTCTCTTTTAGCCCAAGAAGACAATGACATTTTAACAATTTGTTTTTTAATTCAAAGCCTTTCTTTGCTTATATTAATATAACAGTATTTTCAGGCCTCATTGTTTTAAGCAAAGATTGTCAAACTATGACCCATATGCCAAATCCAGCTCAACATCTGCTTTTGTAAATAAATTTAAATGGGAACCCAGTCAATAAACTGTGTTCATATATTGTCAATGATGTTTTCCCACTACAACAACAGAGTTGAGCAGATGCTATAGAGACGATAGAGCTTAAAACACTTAATATCTGGTCCTTTACAGAAAAAGTTTGCTGGCTTCTGATAAGGCATCAGAATTAAATCAATCTGAGAATTTTCTTTCTTTTTTAAAAGATTTATTTATTTATTTGAGAGAGAAAGAGCATGAGTGTTAGTGAGGTGAGGGACTGAGGAAGAAAGTCTCAAGCAGACTCCCTGCTGAGCATGGAGCCTGATGTGGGGCTCAATCTCAGGACCCCGAGACCATGACCTGAACTGAAATTAAGAGTCGGATGCTTAACAACTAAGCCACCCAGGTGCCCTCAACTGGAGAATTTCTAAATGGACATCACGTAATAAAATCATCCTTAACCCTGCCTTTTGGACCACAATTCTACAATTTCACTCCAAGTCCTTCTGGGCTGAGGTGGAAAGGAGGCATTAATTTTAAGCCAGTGAAGTTAAGATCCTGAAATAGGAAAGTATATCAGAAGTCACTAAATTGAATATTTCAGTGTTGGGAGATCATTATCTGATACAGAAATTTTTGTGGAGCACTTCTAAAGTTAACCCTAAACATTATTTCTAAACTTCATTCCATCATTTCTGCCTTTTCTATCTCTTCACATGCCTGTCAGCTATTAGAATTTTCTCTGCATCTTTTACCCCCAATTCCTTTAACCATGATTCAAGAGATAGTTTATCTTCATCTTTGTCATTGCTTAAAGTGTTCTTTTGCTAATTAATATTCATCTCAAAATGCAGCAACCAAAATCTAGTATTTACGTATGAATTATGAGTCTCTATAAATACATTCTAAGACTGCAGAGACTTTTTCTGACTTGATTACTTTAAAATAAAATGTATACATTAGATATTTTAATTCAGGTTTCAATTTCAAAAGTGTATTATATTTAAAAGTTATTTGTTTTTAAAGTATAATATTACATCTGCATCAGAAAGTCATTAAAATAAGAAAGCTATTTTGAAATGTATGCTTGGAAATTTAGGGGGATAGCTATACTGACTCCACTGGCAGCTTAATCACCTCAAACAGCCATAATCTGTTAAAATAAGTAGCTTGTGTTTACTCGTTATCTATGTTCCACAAATACAGAAGCTTCCTAAGTATTTACTGAATGAACAAAAGTTTTACAAATACTTATTTCTTATTTAACTGATACTTTTAACCAATGTTATTTGATTTAATGGACATACATGAGTATATTTAGATATATATTGACAAGATATTTTCCACCCTCATTCTCAGAGAGCTCAACGAGAAAACATTAACATGTAGTTTTGAGGCTAACTCAGTTGCATCTCTTTATTTACTCATTAACTAGAAAATATACTTTCCTGTTTTTTTACATTACCAAATGGATCCTTACTTTAGTCTGATTTAGGACAAAATAAAAAACTCACCTCTATATTTGCTACAGAAATAACATGATTAAAATCTGGATGAATAATTCTAAGATCTGATTACTCTCCTTTAAAGTTACTTTAAATACTTCGTTACTTACTCCCTTTTCTTAGTGTTACCCAGACTCTTACATATATGTCTATAATTGTACCTTAATACATTCTTATTAAAGTTATCTATATCCATATTTGACTTTCTACTAGACTATGAACTTTTTCAGGATAGGGTCTTTTTTTGGGGTCATTACAGTTCAGAGCATAAGAAGTAGGAAAACTAAATTGTTAAAGTTAGCCCAAGGGAAGTCCCAGGGCCTGAAATAAAGAGACGTACCAATAGTTAATAGAAGAAAGAGATGGATGAAGACATCTTATAAAGGTAAATCAAAAGCACTGAGAGACTAACTGGATTTGAAGGTAAGAAGCATAATTTTAAACAAATTTTACTGCAAGTGGAAATGCATGGGAAACAAGTGTTTTTCAGTATGATTTTCCAGGAGCCCCAGTAGGGGCCTCTAAAATTCTCTTCCTCTAAGAGTCACTGAGCTGTCGTTGGAGTGAGTCCAAAGGGACAGCTGTAATATACACTAGTGCTGGAAGGATGCATTTTATCCACTTCTTTCAAAATGCTGTCCTTCAATGACCTTTACAAGCTGACCATGAGAAAACAGATTTAACTCATTCTCTTAGTTTCTCAGAGAGACCTTAACAATTTCAGGGTGGAAAATTGAGTTCTCATGACCAGTATGTAGAAAATTCAAATTCCTTTAGAAGGGAATATAATTCATTTTCACTATTAAATTCACAGTACTGTGAAATACACTTCAGGGATTTAAAAATACATTTCAGAGATTTAATGATTTATTTAAAACAAGGGTTCCCAAATATGAGGTTCATAGGTGGGCTTAGGAAGGGTCTGTGCTAATTAAAAAAAAATGACAAACAATTAAGGTCTAAGTCAGTAATGCCTATGTCAACGTAGACTTTTTTAAAAAAAGATTTTATTTATTTATTTTGAGAGAGAGAAAGAGAGAACATGAGTGGGGGGAGGGGCAGAGGAAGAGGGTGAAGCAGACTCCTGGCTAAGCAGGGAGTCCAACACAGGGCTACATCCCAGGACCCCGAGATCATGACCTGAGCTGAAAGCAGATGGTTAACTGACTAAGCCACCCTGGTGCCCCTGTAGACTTTTGATTATCAATAAACGTGAACAAGGACTTTATTAGGTGGGCTAAAAGAATCTAGTGTGACTAACAGAACTGAGGGTAAACAAGCGTCAGAGTTACTAATTAAGTATAGATTAATAACTTGATCTTAGATTATTAAATAAGGAACTTAAATTCTATATTTTATATAAAGAAACCTCACTAAACCTCAAAATATGGAGTCACTAATTTTCCCAATTTGAACTCTGAAAATTCAAATTTTAGTGTGTGATAAAATTTCTTAAAATTTAAGCTCAAAAAGAGACTAAATATTAGTAGATAGAGGTGATGGATAGAAATATAGACAGGATTATGAGGAAAAGTAAACAGAGTTAAGGTACAAAATACAAAAAAAGATATTTCACAATATCATACAATTTAAAAAGACAAATGACTCTTCAGTGACATAGAGTTTTCTAGGAAATATTTATTTTCTCTTTGTGAGGGAGTCAAGGCAGATTATCATAGTTTCACATAAAACAAGCAGCAGGCAGTCAAAAGTCAATGGTAAATTGGGCAACTCTAGAAACCCCATTTATGTTTTTAGATCCAGATGGCAGTATTTGGTAAGCTACGATTCCAAAATATAGAACTGAAAGAATGACTAATACTTCAAATGAAAAACACATTAATATTTTGCCTTACTTTCTAGTAGTAGAATACTTTTGTTCTAATTCTTTGATTTCTTCTTATTAACCAGCCCACCTTGTGACTGATGGCATGTATTGATAAGGCAGGTGGACAGAATCAAGGGTGCCTCTTTCTGCCCAAAGAAAAGGACAAAGCTAATGATTCCATAAAGAAAATCTAACCAGTGACTTGAGCTTTAACATCTTAATACCTGGAACAAATAACCAATGGAGCTGAAAACATTTTGGAAACCTCTACCTTTTTTCAACTATGGTATTATTCACTGTTGAGTAGCAAAGAAAACAACATATATGAACCCAGTCTAGTTCTAGGGGTAGAAGAGAAATGGTCTAACCAGGGTTTTTGCTTTTGTTGAGATCATTGCTCTATCATCCTCAGCTCTACCAACCTTATGGAGAAATGTGCAATTCTTTTTTTTTTTTTTTTAAAGATTTTATTTATTTATTTGAGAGCAAGCAAGGTGAGGCGGGAAGGGGCATAAAGATAGTAAGAAAGAGTCCTAAGCAGACTCTGCCCAGAGTGCAGAGCCCAACATGGGGCTCGATCTCACAACCCTGACATCACAACTTGAGCAGAAACCAAGAATCTGTTGCCTGACTGTGCCACGCAGGTGCCCCAAGAGAACTCTGCAATTCTTTAGACTTCTCCAGGAGTTTCCTTATTTGCACAAAGTGAATAAAAATAGTTATTATCTCACAATGATTGATAAGAGTTAAATGAAACAATACATGTAAAATCCTAGCATAGTGCTTGGTGCATGGAAATTCAAAGAAGGTTCCCTCTCTCATCTATTGGATCCATGCTATCTAGATCCATGGGTCCAGAAAGGAGCCAGAACTTAAGTGTTTCAGCTTATTTTATAATTATTAAAAAACATTTTGATGCAGAATATTTTACTTATGTATTTGAAATCTGTATAAATGTCTCTGTCCTCATCTTTATATTTGTCTCTGTATTCTTATTGAACTGCAAAATTCTTATGAAGCCTGTACCTGGTTTTTTCTTTTTTCTTTTTTTCTAAGAGCACATGAGCAGGGAGAGGGGCAGAGGGAAAGGGAAAGCAGACTCCTGACTGAGCATGAAGCTCTATGGGGCTTGATCCCAGGATCCTGAGATCATGACCTGAGTTGAAGTCAGATGTTTAACTGACTGAGCCACCCAGGTGCCCCTGAGGCCTGTCTCTGTTGAACTCAGTTTATACACTCAGTAAAGCATAAGCATCAAATGGACATTTGATATATTTTAATAATGATAAAACATAAAAACAATCAAATACAAGTCAACAAGAGACATAAGAAAATGGCAGAAGAAATATATATAAAAATTCTTATTTTAGGGACACCTGGGTGGCTCAATGGGTTAAGCCTCTGCCTTCGGCTCAGGTCATGATCTCAGGGTCCTGGGATCGAGCCCTGCATTGGGCTCTCTGCTCAGCAGGCATCCTGCTTCCCCCCTCTCTCTGCCTGCCTCTCTGCCTACTTGTGATCTCTTTCTCTCTGTCAAATAAATAAAATCTTAAAAAAATTTCTTATTTTAGAATCATATATAACTGGTAAAATCTACTTCTTTTTATGTATATATGAAATTATATTGGTTTTCTTATTTAAAGAAAAAGAGAGAAAATGCAATGAGTGATAGAGATGAAAATGCAAAGTTATAGTAACAAATATTTTTGGTTCTTGGACTGAAAAAAAAATAATGACCAGTTAGGAAAAGAGAGAAGTAAAAGGGTATTATATAGACCATACCACTGATTTTCTCTTCATATTTAAAAAAAAAGGTCTTTAATCATATTTGGATTGAAAATAAGCAGGAATGATCTTTTTGGGCTAAAAACTAACAACACAGCTCATCTCCTACATTAAATAATATACTATCTGGTTCACTGAAGCAATACTTAAAGGAAATTTGGTTTAATGTGGAGAGTAACTCTTATGAGAGAAAAAAACTTTCCTTGTGAATTGTTACAAACTAGTCTCTTTCATATAAAGAGAGAAATAATCCTCAAATATTTAAATTGTATAGGTATATCTACATCTTGAAGGGCCAAAAGTATACTTCAACAAGACAGGGAAAATAGAACCCCAATTATGTGCCTGGTTGTGTCCCTGAAAACTTAACCAATATGAGATCAATGAAGAGACCAGCCCAGCAAGGAAAGAAGGAAGGAAATGCAAAATATGGCGGTGTTCTTGAAATGTTACTCCTATTTTCTATTAAGCAAACATTTTAGGCTGCAAGGGAACATAAAGAGAAAAGGACTTTAATGTTTAACCTTTTACAAGTAAGTTTACAACCAAACTTATTACTGATGATAACTAAAATATGGGGCTCATAGTCCATAGTAATTTTCCTTTACAAATGAGACTCATGTACTTCAGGAACAAAAGCAATTTATTATTTGGTATTGCACAGATGTTGCCAATCACACATTGTTTCTTGATTTATGGGTTAAGAAAAAAGAATTAAAGGGTTCTACTTTTCAGCTTAAAATCAGTATGAAAACTGACTCTCCCCTGTTTTTTTTTCAAAAGCCTGGAGGTTTCACAAAAAGTAACTTCATTCTTTCTTGCCCTAAAGAATCTAACACCATCCTAGACTTGGTTGATTTGTAAAATTGTTATTTCCTGGCTGCTAATGATGGAGAAAGAGACAAAAAGAGTACACCATCCAGATTCTAGCTAGATAAATTCACAGGGAAGCCCAAGATATCTAGATTAAATATCTTAAATAAGAACATCTATAAACAGGTAACTGTAGCAATGTGTCTTCCAGCTCCCTTGACTATTCTTTTAAAGACCTGTAACAAATTGAAGGCAAGAGGTTTCCATAAGCCATCAGGAGTAAGAATTTACTTTCTTTAAGTTTATCAAATGACTTTTTCTTTTTTCTTTATTTTTTTTTCTAGTATAGTATAATGCCTTTGTAAGCCTTTCCATATCTTTGACTACCTCCAGAATCTTCTTCCAAGTCTTCCTGCCACTATGGGTAAGGGTGGATGAACTTCTGGAAAACACTTGCTTCACACTATTCCTTTTTGTTTTCTTTACTCATCAAGCATGAACAGCTACCTTATTTCCTTATATCATGAGATGAAGACATAGTTTAATTACTTCTGGGGCTTCTAGTCAGGTACAATTCCTTCTGGTGGTAGCTCTCTAGTGTCTAGATGCATTAAACTTGTTTGCACTCCACTGGTTAACCCTACAGTCTTTCTTGATTATGAAAAGATGAGTCTTGCACACCAACCTTATACTGCCATTATAAAGTGAAACTTGGGTTAACTACAGATTTCTCAGTAGACCTAGTTGTTCTTTCTTCCTTGTACAGAACAGGTAGTTTGTGTCCACAGACAAAGAGAAAAGAATCCCAAAATGATAAAAAAGTAAATGTTCAATCTAGTCCACTCCAATAAAGAGAGCTACCTTTGATTGGAGGTACTGGCAGACACAATATATTCACCTAATTGAATCCAGACATATTTCATAGAGGGTCTCTTTACTTTGGAGTATTATTTTCATTTTTTTACCAACTCAACATTCTAAATTCAAAATGCCATCTGCTCCATTTTCTGACAATGACAGAATAGTTTAGTATTTCATAGTAATGGGAAAAAATCTCCACTGCAAGTAATAATTGACCAACTTTAATAGTGATTTATCATCCTTCAATATTTGACCTATGATAAAGGGGTTATTTCACTAAAGCAAAATTTGAAGTAATGCTGAATAGCTATTTGGCAAGCAAAGGACAAAGATCTCCCAGAAGTGCAATCAGAGAGAGAGAGAGGAGCTCAATTTCAGCACAAGCACCACCTAGACAAGATGTGAAAAGGAAAGTTCTATGAGTGATAGCATGGCAACGTTAAGGCACGTAAGCACAAATATTTTAAAAATCTATTTTTTAAGCCAATACAACATGGGCACAGTACCTCAGAATCCACTTGATGAGAGAGAAATATTAGTAGATGGTCTTTATTTTGCCTTTTTAAACATTTATTGTTCACTTATAGTTAATATGGTATAATACACCACATATCTGAAAAGCTATAGTTATTATACTTTAAAATGAAAGCAATGTGAATGACAACTTGAAATGGATGTCACTGTAAAAATAGCGACATAAGTGACCAGTAAGTAGAATATTTCTATTTTATTCACTGATGTACAATATGTCATCTGTTGACCACCCTAAGGCATATTACTAAACAATACATTACCTTATAATAATTCAGTAAGTTAAAGTGCTTCCTTAGAAAATGTATCAACTGACAAAAAATTGTAAACCAGCTATTTAACCTAAGTCATCAAACTATTATCCCAACACCTGCTTCACACATTACAATTTATTAGGTAATCTTGCTGAAAGTAAAATAAAGGTACAGAGTGAGATGTAAGAAGCTTGAAACAGATAAAGGAGCTAAAGTTCTAAACATTCACTAGGGAGTAATAACTCAAGAAAGGGAATTAATGCAAATACTAAAGTGAAGAGAGAAGGGAGTCCCAGAGTTGGAGAGAGATACCGTGGAGGACAAGAACAAAGACTTTTGAGTCTGTGCTCAGTAATGGTTATTATGGAGATGGATACATGATGGAGAAGGCTGATAGGAAAACATTTATTATGGTACATAAAAAGCACATTCAAACCTCTATTTCTAAATTGCAAGATTAAGGTTAAACAAAACTAGACCATTAACTTTTATTTACTTATTTTTAAAAAGATTTACTTATTTTTAAGATTTTGTTTATTTATTTGACACACAGAGAGAAACAGCTAGAGAGGGGACACAAGCAGGGGGAGTGGGAGAGGGAGAGGGAGAAGCAGGATCCCCTGAGTAGGGAGCCGGACATGGGGCTCAACCCCAGGACCCTAAGATCATAACCTGAACTGAAGGCTGACTCTTCTTAACTGACTGAGCCACCCAGGCGCCCCTGGGCCATAAACTTTTAACTTCATCTAGTCAATACTAATAATTTCTACTATTTGATAGTTGCCTACTGGTCTAAGTGGTCACAATTTGTTAATCTCATACCGATTTGGTGGGGCATAAGAAAAAAAAGGCACAGAAAAAAATTCTCTAAAGTATTCCCACTGTCAATACTGCAAGTCAGAAATTCACCTTTTGTCTCAAAGTTTTTCCTCAAAGATAAAAGTATGGGTTCTATTTTTATAGCATAATTAACAAAACCACAATAATTAGCTTATTAGTTTAAAAAAAATCTACTTTCACATCTCTAGGAATCAGCTAATTAAAACCTGTGCTTGGCTCCTTTGTTCCAATTGGCTTTACAATACTAGTGTTCTTACCCATTACTAGTCTACTCACAATGGTATCATTAGCACTAAGATTCAAATAACAGTGCTGTATTTATGACTGCACTTTAGTTTACACAAAAGCAAAATTCTGAGAAGAGCATGAGTCATTATCCCCAGGGTAAAAAAATAATGTTTCTTTGGTCAGAATATGAAACTTATTACTGAAACCAGTAATTTAGCCTAGAAATTCCTTTTCTGAATAAATGGAACAGAATGTTTCTTTTCTCTATTCAAACACTCCAAAACTAGACAGAACTGTCCATCTGTCTGCTTTTACTACTCTACATATCTGGTGTGTGGTGACAGAAAAACAACCTTTAGTCTAACTATTTTCAGTATTGCTCTTTTGTTCTGTCCTGTCAGAATATCATCTTCCCAGGACAAAATACAGACAGACAGACAGACACACACACACACCCCCTCCCTCACTATTTGGGTAATCTATTACAAAGTCATTGTAAAATATGTAAAGGACATTCTAAAAGCGGATATTTATTTCCATAATGTTAAATGTTCGAATGTTCTCAGGTTCATATTTTATATCTCATCTTAAAATATCTTCATTATTAAAAGGTAAAAGTTACAAAGATAAGGAACTATTGGGGTGCCTGGGTAGCTCAGTAGGTTAAGCATCTGCCTTCGGCTCAGGCCACGTTCCTGTGGTCCTGGGATTGAGCCCGGGTTGGGCTCTCTGCCTGGCAGGGACTCTGCTTTTCCCTCTTTTTGCCACTCCCCCTGCTTGTGCTCTCTCATTCACTCTCTCTCTCTCTAATAAAGTCTTTTTTAAAAAAAAAGATAAGGAACTAATGATGTATTAAATGATTTAAAGTTTCCCCCCCAAATTTTCCTAAAATCAAGTCAAAATAATCTTGCTAGGATATTTTTCTGGTTTCCTTTGTTTCTTTTGTTGGTATCTCTTAACTCTCTTTATTCATCACCACTCTCTCTTTATTCATCACCACTCTCTCAATCTCTAAGGTTGGACACTTTGGAGTTCTCAATTCCTTTTGTATGGTATCACTTCTACCCATTAAATCACCCCAAAATTCATCACTTTTGGGAGGAGCATCTTCTCTTTCACTACTAAACCCTCAGGAGTTCTCATATGGAACAAGGATAGGTCTCTAATTCAACAAGCATTCATAAAGCCATTGCTATCTACAAGACACTGACAAAGTAAAGAGGGGAAAAAACCATTTACATGTGCATAGAAGAGAAGGTGAAAAGGACAGAGTTTTAACCTTTATTACTTTACAATCTACAAGGCAGAATATAGTAATTATAGGAGAAAGTGTATGTATGTGCTTGCTTAAGGGAAAGATGCTGGTAGGATCTGGTAGGACTGGTAGGATTTCTGACAGGTACAAAATGAGGAGAAGTTTAAGTGTACAGTAAGAACTAAGGTAAAAAGCCCTGAAAACACAGTACTCAATCCCTTCCCCCAATTCGCTATCCAGTGTCACTAAAACTGGCTACCTAAAACATGAATCTAATCCCATCACTACTCAATTAAAATAATATAGTGAATTTCTGCTATCTAGAATACACTTCGAACTCAAAACCTCACCAACCATTACAACTATGCTCTGTGCTTACGTTTCCCCCCCACACTCCAAGCCCTAACCTTTCTCAATCTTTTTCTTTTAGTTTTCTTTGCCTTGTAAGAGTCCACGATCTTTCTCCCACATCTATTCCCATTCATTGCCATTTCAATCATACCTTTCCCATAAATTCAGCCCAATGCTTTCCCTTCTGTCCCTTCATAGTCTCACTAAACTTGGTTTATAATTCCAGATTAACTTTAGAATCATTTTGTGAAATTCAAAACAAAGATCAAAGCAAAACTTGTACTTTGACTGAGAAACTTGATTTGTACTAATTTAGGGAGAACTAACATTTTTATAAGCTATCTTTCCTATCCAAGGATGTACTTATACTTATCTAAGTTTGTTTTTCAATGTTCTTTAGTACTTTTTAATTGTACTATAATTAACATACAGTGAACTGCACATATCTTAAAGTGTTAAGTTTGTGACTTTTGACAACTTTTTATAACCATGTAACCACCATACAAAACAAGATATAGGACATATCTATTACCTGCAACATTACCTCATGCTCTTTTCCAATTCATTTCTCTCTCTGCCCCTAGATTATTGAATTTTCATTTCTGTAATCATAGGTTACTTTTACAGGTTCTTGCCTTCATATAAATTGAATCACACAGTGAATATTCTCTTGTGTTTGGCTTCTTTTGCTTAACATATCATATCTGAGATTTATCCATGTTGTTAATGTATCAGTAATCAATTTTTTTTTTCAGTAATCAATTCTTTTAAATTGTCAGGTAGGAGCCCAAAATATATTTCAACTTGTTTATCCACTCTCCAGTTGTTGAATATATGGGCTATTATGGCTTTGGCCATAAACATTCTTATATTAGTTTTTTTGTTTTTGTTTTAGTGGACTTTCATCTCTTTTGACAAATACTTAGGAGTAAAATGCTGGGTTGTATGGTATGCAGACTGACTACTTATCCTTAAGAAGGCCTGCTTGCAAGGTCTGGGAACTTGGATCATGGATTCGGAAAGGATTTTCAGCCCCTAAGTGATAAAAGTGGCTCACTGTGCCTAAATTGTTTACGAAAACAGTATTTTATTCTAAATACCTCCTTGCCTTCTGGAATTTGGGTATGTGCTGGGCAGAGGGATCAGCCTCAAAATATTCGTGTACTGAATCTAACAAGCTTCCCTGGTTGTCTATATTTAATTTACGCTGTCTCAACTTCTTGCTGGGGAAATTACATGTATCTTATGTGACTCCACTGCAAGAGGACCCTCAGAGGCCTGCACCTAATCTACCCTGGATTTTTCCCCATGCACCTTTTTCTTTTGCTGACTGTGGTTTGTACCCTTTTACTGTAATAAACCATGGTCATAAGCACGATTACACATAGAGTCCTGGGAGTTCTCTTAGTAAACCATTGAACCTGGGGGTGGTCTTAGTGACCTCCCAATACCTAAGGTAAATGTTATGTTTAACTTTGTAGGCAGTTCTCCAAAGTGATTGACCATCTAGCATTCCCACCAGCAATAAATGAGAATTCCAGTTGCTCTATATCCTCATAACTACTCAGCAGTACCAGTTTTTCTCCTTTAGCTTAGATTCTAGTGGGCATGGAGTGGTGTATAAAAACACTATGGTTTTAATTTGCATTAACTGATGACTAATGATGTTGAAATTTTTTCATGTGCTTACTGGCCATTTGTTTATCTTCGGAGGAATGTCTGTTTGAGTCTTTACACATTTTTATACCAGGTAGTTGATTTTTTAAAAAATGTTGACTTCAGAGGTTCTTTAGATATTCTGGATTTAAGTTCTTTTGCCACTTACAAGTACTGAGAATATTTCTTTTTCCATTCTGTGGTATATCTATTCATTTTAATGTTGTCTTTTGAGGAGCATAAATTTTTAATTTTGATAGTCTTATTTATCTCATTTTCTTTTATGACCAGTGCTTCTTAAGTCTTGTCCAAAAAATCTTTGCCATCTTAATAGTTTTAAAAGATTTTTTCATGTAAATTCTGCTATAGCCAACTTAGTTTACTTCTTAGATAAGTGATCTTTTTGTTAATTTTATAAATGAGTTCTTCTCTTCCATTATATAATTGGTCATTGTTCATATAAAAGAAAACTATGGTTTATTTATATATTAACATTATAATACCAAGAAGACATACAGGAAAAGGTGGATAAGTACGATTAAGTAAAAGTAAAAAAATCTGGTTTGGCAAAAGTACCACAAAACAAATGGAAAGACCACTGGCTAACTGGTAATGACATGGTTTTTTTTTTTTTTTTCCTTTTTAAAAAATTTTTTTTAAATTTTTTAAATTTTTTTATAAACATATTTTTATCCCCAGGGGTACACATCTGTGAATCGCCAGGTTTACACACTTCACAGCACTAACCATAGCACATACCCTCCCCAATGTCCATTACCCCACCCCACTTTCCCGATCCCCCTTCCCCCAGCAACCCTGTTTGTTTTGTGAGATTAAGAGTCACTTATGGTTTGTCTCCCTCCCGATCCCATCTTGTTTCTTTTCTTCTTTTTCTACCCCCTTACAACCCATGTTGCATCTCCACTTCCTCATAACAGGGATATCATATGATAGTTGTCTTTCTCTGATTGACTTATTTCACTAAGCATGATACCCTCTAGTTCCATCCACGTCGTTGCAAATGGCAAGATTTCATTTCTTTTGATGGCTGCATAGTATTCCATTGTGTATATATACCACATCTTTATCCATTCATCTGTTGATGGACATCTAGGTTCTTTCCATAGTTTGGCTATTGTAGACATTCCTGCTATAAACATTCGGGTGCACGTGCCCCTTCGGATCACTACGTTTGTATCTTTAGGGTAAATACCCAGTAGTGTCATTGCTGGGTCCTACATAGTGTAGCTCTATTTTCAACTTTTTGAGGAACCTCCACACTGTTTTCCAGAGCGGTTGCACCAGCTTGCATTCCCACCAACAGTGTAGGAGGGTTCCCCTTTCTCCGCATCCTCGCCAGCATCTATCATTTCCTGACTTGTTGATTTTAGCCATTCTGACGGGTGTGAGGTGATATCTCATTGTGGTTTTGATTTGTATTTCCCTGATGCCGAGTGATGTGGAGCACTTTTTCATGTGTCTGTTGGCCATCTGGATGTCTTCTTTGCAGAAGTGTCTGTTCATGTCCTCTGCCCATTTCTTGATTGGATTACTTGTTCTTTGGGTGTTGAGTCTGATAAGTTCTTTATAGATTTTGGACACTAGCCCTTTATCTGATATGTCATTTGCAAATATCTTCTCCCATTCTGTCAGTTGTCTTTTGGTTTTGTTGACTGTTTCCTTTGCTGTGCAAAAGCTTTTGATTTTGATGAAATCCCAGTAGTTCATTTTTGCCCTTGCTTTCATTGCCTCTGGCGATGTTCCTAGGAAGATGTTGCTGCGGCTGAGGTCGAAGAGGTTGCTGCCTGCGTTCTCCTCAAGGATTTTGATGGATTCCTTTCTCACATTGAGGTCCTTCATCCATTTTGAATCTATTTTCGTGTGTGGTGTAAGGAAATGGTCCAATTTCATTTTTCTGCAAGTGGCTGCCCAATTTTCCCAAAACCATTTATTGAAGAGGCTGTCTTTTTTCCATTGGACATTCTTTCCTGCTTTATCGAAGATTAGTTGACCATAGAGTTGAGGGTCTATTTCTGGGCTCTCTATTCTGTTCCATTGATCTATGTGTCTGTTTTTGTGCCAGTACCATACTGTCTTGATGATGACAACCTTGTAATAGAGCATGAAGTCCGGAATCGTGATGCCACCAACTTTGGCTTTCTTTTTCAATATTCCTTTGGCTATTCGAGGTCTTTTCTGGTTCCATATAAATTTTAGGATTATTTGTTCCATTCCGTTGAAAAAAATGGGTGGGATTTTGATAGGGATTGCATTAAATGTGTAGATTGCTTTAGGTAGCATAGACATTTTCACAATATTTGTTCTTCCAATCCAGGAGCATGGAACATTTTTCTATTTCTTTGTGTCTTCCTCAATTTCTTTCATGAAAACTATAAAGTTTTCTGAGAATAGATTTTTAGCCTCTTTGGTTAGGTTTATTCCTAGGTATCTTATAGTTTTGGGTGCAATTGTAAATGGGATGGACTCCTTAATTTCTCTTTCTTCTGTCTTGTTGTTGGTGTAGAGAAATGCAACTGATTTCTGTGCATTGACTTTATATCCTGACACTTTACTAAATTCCTGTACAAGTTCTAGCAGATTTGAAGTGGAGTCTTTTGGGTTTTCCACATACAGTATCATATCATCTGCAAAGAGTGATAGTTTGACTTCTTCTTTGCTGATTTGGATGCCTTTAATTTCTTTTTGTTGTCTGATTGCTGAGGCTAGGACTTCTAGTACTATGTTGAATAGCAGTGGTGATAATGGACATCCCTGCCGTGTTCCTGACCTTAACGGAAAAGCTTTCAGTTTTTCTCCATTGAGAATGATAT
>PISX010008332.1:0-81878 GCA_004024625.1 Mellivora capensis | reverse complement strand
TGACTTATTTCACTAAGCATGATACCCTCTAGTTCCATTCACATCGTTGCAAATGGCAAGATTTCATTTCTTTTGATGGCTGCATAGTATTCCATTGTGTATATATACCACATCTTCTTTATCCATTCATCTGTTGATGGACATCTAGGTTCTTTCCATAGTTTGGCTATTGTAGACATTGCTGCTATAAACATTCGGGTGCACATGCCCCTTCGGATCACTACGTTTGTATCTTTCGGGTAAATACCCAGTAGTAGCACTGTTTTTCTAAGGTGTTATTTCTCTAGAATGCACCACAGCCTATAGGAGCAGGGCTACCTGGCCATGAAATGGGACAAAATCCCGAGAAGCAGAATTTAAAATAAAGGAAAAAGACAAGAGATGGGATAGTGTGGAGCAGTTAGATTTTGCTGTGTAACAAAGACAAAACTTCAAGTGACACAGTGATTGGCCAGGGATGTTCTGCTGAGCTCAGATGGGGTGACCTGGGCATGGCCCTAGGCTGCAGGTCCTAGTCAGGTCTGACCCTGACTAGTGGTCAATTTTCTGGGGCCAGCTGGCTGCTCAGAACCTCATGGCAATGGCAGAAACTCAAGAGCATAGTCCAACTAACCACACTAACCACACTAGTCTCTGCATACATCATATTTGGTAATACCTCATTAGCCAAATTAAGTCATGTGCAAAGTGAAGGGGAATGGGTATATAGTTCTCCCTTGGGTAGAGAGAAGAGAGGGCATATTTGCTGAACAATGATCCAGTCTGCACAAATGGTCTGCATAAAATCTCCAATGTATTGCTTTTTAAAATTGTGTGGTAGAAGGCTGGCTTGATAACTTGATAGTTCAGTGGGGCTGGAGAGATGATGAGGGACTTGTAGGCCATGTTACTATTAATAATACTAAAGTTACTACTAATAATACATAACATTTATAAAGGTAGGATGTTGCAGGCCATACTAATAATGAATAATAATGGTAGTAGCCGCATACACACTTACGCTTTAGACATGGTTCTAAGCACTTTACAAAAATTCGTGTGTTTAATCCTCACAGCAACCCTATAAAGTAGATGCTATTATTATCTCAATTTTTAGGTGAGGAACAAGGGGCACATAGAATTAAGGTGATTTGCTTAAGGTTAAATAAGTCTAGTAAGTGGTGAGCAGAGATTAATTAATTAATTTATTTATTTGACAGAGAGAGAGAGAGAGAGAGAATGAGACAGAGAACACAAGCAGGGGGAGTGGGAGAGGGAGAAGCAGGCTCCCAACTGAGCAGGAAGCCTGATGTGGGACCTCAAGCACAGCACTCTGGGATCATGACCTGAGCTGAAGGCAGATGCTTAAGGACTGAGCCACCCAAGTGCCCTATGAGCAGAGGTTTTAAATCCAGGTGTTCTGGATCCAGAGTCCATGTTCTTAACATACCACCCCCCCTTCAGTTATTTTATGGGCTAATGGCTGACGTGATCTGATTTACATTTTGAAGAGTTATTCTAGAGTTTTTGGTAGAAAGAATGGGTGAAAGCATGGAAATGGGGATAGCTGTTAGAACAGTGTTTCTCAAAGTGTGATCTGTAGTCTACTACTACGACTTTGTTATGACCCCAGACAAAATAAGCTCGGAGATCGAGAGGAAGCATTTAGAAACTCTTATGGTGAATTTGACATTGGTCCCAGACCAAAAAGTGTGATCGTTATCCTAGTAATTCATTTTTACTGCATGTTACAGAAATGGTGGTTCCTAATGGATGGGAAATGGAGCACAAAACAAAAAGAAAACTGAAAACAACTGTCCCTTCATCACAAACAGCTTGAGAAACCCTGAGGAGATTAGTGCAAGAATCCAAGTGTGTGCTTATTGATAATGCCTGAATGAGGTGCTTGTGGAGACAGAAAGCAGGTGGATTTGATAACAGTTTTAAGAATGGGTCAATCCTACTTGTTAACATCTTACAGAGAGGAGGAAGAGTATGAGGCAGGTTTAAAGGAAAAGATGCTCCTCTCCCTCCATTTAGACACAGCCTGCATGCTGCTTGTGGTAGCAGTTAATAAGAAACATCACATAGAAATACAATTCTATTTAAAACCCAGCAAAGAGGAACTTAGAGGAAACTTTTGGTGATTTTTGGTGTAGGTGAAATGCTTGTTTACTCTTTTAGAGCAGTCAACTCATCTTGGTTTGCCTGGGACTTTCCCAGTATTCACACTGAAGTCCTACATCCTGAAAGTCCCTTCAAGTCCCAGGCAAACCAGAGTGGTCGATCACCCTCTCTTTTATATTGTTAATAGTAGTTTATGTTATACTGGTGGTACACGGGCTGTGTGCATCTTTTTCCACTTTCTTACCAGCACTTCTGGTGAGGTCCTTCATTCCTGGGATGTTGGAGCCTAATATAGATGCCCAGACATAAAGGGGGATTTGAGTGAGCCCTATTGGAAGACATTTTGAAAATGATAAATAAGAAATGGGAATAAAATGAGATGCTTATTATTCAGACAAATCCTTGAATGTTTTCCTGTAACCTAGAATTTCTCACAAATTCTTGGCTTTGCTGACTGTATTTGACCATGGAGAAGAGAAAGCAAGAAAGGAAACTACAATTCTGGTCCATAGGGAAGAGTTGGTGGGGATCATGGGGTGTCAGTAACTTAAAGAGGACATGGCTGTTTCACCTTAGAGTGCACACAGGGGTGGGATAGAACATGATGGCTGATCTCCCCTCCCCACATGAATATTGATTTCAACCTTTTAGAGTGTCAAAGGATGAATCCACAGCCAGGAAACATAAAAGGAGATCCAGATCAAGGGTGGAACAGCTTTAAAAAATCTTACTAATGTTTTGAAAGGGAAATGGGGAAAGTTCTTGTTGATGTAAACATGAGCTCTTCATGTAGGAAGCTCATTCTTGAGCCTTTCCTACTTATGTAGGGAGTGGATTTGGAGCTTCAATCCCACCAGCATGGTGGTGTGTAGTGTGGACTGTGTAGTTGATGGCTAATTAGCTAGTGGGCTTCAGTCTAGGGTGTCATCTGAATCATTAATTCTGCCATACAGATCCAGTCCTCATGAAAGGGCTGCCATCTTGGCTTTTTAATGTAACATTTCTACTTTCTCTTGGACCATATCCTCACTCTTGCCTTAGCGACTGTCTTCTCTTGGACCAGATGTCTCCTAAACCCTCTGCAATTCTGGGTACCTGCTTGAAGGGCTCATCCTTAACCATGATCTCAGCATCCTTCTTTCAAAGATTAAGTGTGAATCTGTGTCTGAAAACAAAGACCACACCTCTGTTTCACCTGTATCATCATCATCTAGTTTCACCTGAGACTGAGATCTTGCCTCCTTTTAATGGTCTACCTCTATCATAAGCGCAGCATTTGGCTTTGTGTTTTCAGCTACTAACCAAAAACCCAGGCTTAGAAATTCTTGAATACTGACACCAACTCCAATTAAAGACCCTTTGGATATTTAATTTTGGATTACTGGTTACTCCCATTCAAGGGCTAGCCCTGCTGCTGGGCCTGGTCTCCTGTCACAGAACTGGTTTCCTCTTTTCTACTGTGTCTGAGTTCATAGGATACTTTTTGACCAAGCTCACTCCATTGATGACAGCTGGGCCTTATAAAACACAGAGGATGATGATCAACTATGTTTCTACCACCCAAAGGAGAAAGAGGACAGCCAAGGCATATGGTGCAATATTCACAGATGACAGAGAGAAAACAGGACGGTTCAATTCCATGTATACTTCTGGCTTCCTTATTAAGTAGAATAATTCTCAAATGTGGTTAAGAGAGAACTGATGTCTGGGATGGGTGATGAGTAATAAGAGGGCACCTAAGTACTTAAATGAAAATTCTCAGATGTTCAGGTAAATTACTCCAGGATTCTGATAGACTTCTCATATGGGATTATTTAATCTTGATGGATAATCTTTGATGAATCTGAGAGATGCAGGAGATAGTCAATCATACCATTTTCCAGAAGGGGAAAATACAGATTTCAAAAATTAAAGACATGCAAAATTAAAGTTTTTTCACAGAAAAAAATTGAGAATACATTTTTAATCAGATGGTTCTTAGTGCTTAGAAAGAAAGTGTTGATATAATCCAAGGGCAATAAGTGGCAAGTAAGTTGTTAGAAATGAAGGCAGCTTTATTTCTTTTTCAACCTCGTGCTCTCTCTCTCCGTTGGCTCCTGTTATCTACATCTCTCTAAGCTCTGATTCATTCTTCTATCATTCTTTTCCAAAGAACAGCTGCTGCTTCCTCTGCTCTTCCGGCATGACACATCATAGCTATCACCAAGTGGGGGTATCCTCAGATTCTGAGTCCACATTCCTTCACATGTCAAGTACCTGTCCTTAGTACAAATTCTAGAAGCACACATTTTATGGCCCATTGACAAAACACCCATATTTGACCCATAAGAGGGGTCAAAATATAGTACTTATATTCTTATTGATCAAGAATAATTTGAGCAGTGGGACTAAGACCACACCTCCTCTAAAGCTTCTTTTCCCACCTCGGCATCAAGAAGAGACTCACTTACTGGGGCTAAGACCTTGCCTTTCCAAACCTTCTTACCCATCATCATCAAGGATGAAAAAGGAGCTCTTGAAATACCCTTCTTCTTGCCACTGAACATTCACAGACTTGCCACCAGTCCTTTGAATCTATAAGGACCCATCTTATTTCATATTTATCTGTGTTTATACAAGTCACTTCAAAAGCCTTTTGACATACAGGGCAACTCTCATCTCTCCCACTCTAATGCTCCAAAGACTTTGAACATCCTTTAATCTGTTTTCATCTGCTAGGCTTCCTCATATCTTGAAACCCTTCATGGTGTGCTCTGAATTCCATGGTCTACCATCAGTAAAATCCCATATATCTTTTAACTTTTAATTCCATATATATTTTTTGTCATTTTGTCTTAATGGATATTTGGTGTCCCTTGAGGATGCTGTGTCTACCTTAGCCTTCTCAAGTAATGGCTGTTTTTCTCCTACTACTTTCTCACTTCTAGGCCTGAGCTATTAGAGGGTGTGTCCTCCTTGCTCTTTATTGCTGCTTTTAGACCATTTTCCTCCTCCTCTCCTTTCTCTTCTACTCTGAATTCAAGATCATCAAACTATCAACCATTCTCTTATCCACTGAGTTTAGGTCATGGGGTGATTCTCCAAATTTCCTTATGATTTTAGATTCTGATTTTTTTTAAAGTTTTCAAGTAAATTTTATTGTGGTCACAGGTCAACAGCAAAAACGTACGGAAGTTAAGGTTCAGATTCTCTCCACCTCCCGTTTTATCATATAAATTAAATAAGGAGAGGTACACACAAACCTTTGGTAAGAACAAGCTGTTTTCAAATCCCCATTTCCTGGTAGAACACACATCACTACTGCTTAAGGGTGGGGAAAAGTAGAGACATACTGTTAGAGCACAAAGTTTCCTGAGAAGAAACAAATCAAAATGTTCAAAGTCTTTTTAGTTGACTCCAAGTATGGCAGCCACTCAACACTGCTCCTGGCAGGCTGCATTCAGACTAAAAACATAAAATAAGAAACTGTGAAACACCAAAACCTTCAAAAAACTTACTGGGGAATAAGTCTAGCTCTGATGGAAGAAGCCCACCTATGAAAAAGAAGTTGTGGGTATTTATGCTGGTCTAATGTACATTTGTGACTTGTACATTCATGGCTCAAAATAAAGACCCTCAAACTCAAATGATTCTAAAGCTATTACAACCCACAGTTATGGGATTCACCTAGATGTGCCGTAATTAGCTCTTAGGATATGATCTCTGTACAGAGGAGCTGCACCTTCCTAATGATTAACTGAAGCTCGTGGCCATTAACAGGGGAATGGGCGAGGGGGAGAGAAAGTTTAAATGGGGTGTAGGATTCTGCTTTCCACACTACTCAATGAACATATATCTAGAAGGAAAATGAAATGTGATCAATGCCCAGGTGTCTCAAAGAGAGCAACTCCCTGTGGCAAGTGTGATTTGGAACTTTCTAGAAGAATACAACTCAAACTACTGTGGGTCCACACAAAACCAGTACCTCCTCTTTAATATGATTCTTATGCCTTAGTGATTCAAGTATACATAATATGTGACTGATTCTTTCAACTTTCTGATCTCTTAGTTCCTTGACTTTATCTTTTCCAAAAATCTTATCTTCTATTCTACCTCAGCCACTATTTCCTATTGTCATACTTTAGACTTTGTCTTTATTGATAACCATAATTCTTAACTTCATGCCTTTCACTGTCTTACCACTATCTCAAAAATTTTCTAGTTCATTCCCTCCAATAGCCCAACCCCAAATGGTTTCCAACACCCTTAACCCCCAACACCAAACTCCAATTCATTGAGCATATTACTTTTCTTCCATCCCTCAATCCTTTGATATCCTTCCTTATCAGGGTAAAATTATACATTCAATCTTTATAATCAGTCCCTTGCATATATCCTCATCTCCTTTGCCTATATCTTGGTAAAAAATATAACCGTGGTGAATTTCATCTTTTTGATTACTCCAAACTTATGCCCATGTCTAGCTGAACATGGCTAGAAAAAAAAAATTCACAACCACATTGGCTAGTCTCATTACAAATCCATAATTAGGGATCTCAAATAGGCCTTTAATGCTTTCAGGCAATCATAGATTCCTTATCCATTCATTCTTCTACTCTCCTAGATGATTATGTCACCTCTGTCTCCTTAAAAGTCCAACACCTCCTCCTCCATTTAATGGAGGAGTCTAGTCTAGACTAGGAGTCTAGTCTATGGTGATGATCTTGGTTTTAGCTTCCCTAAAAAAGTGAAAGCAATCAGAAGAAAACTGCCACAGATTCTACCACTACATCTACCCAGTTACCAACATCTGAATTAATGTATTCTACTTTCCCTATGCCTGTCTCAGCTCTTCTCTCTACCTGGATATTAGATTACATATCCTCTTGCTCCAGTATCACTTCAGCAACTCGCCCCTCTCTTGCCAATATCATCAATATTTCCTCTCTTTATGGGATTGCTCCCATTTGTTGTTTCTCAATTATAAAAACCCTCTTCTTGTAGGGGGGAGGGTGAGAAAAAATGAGTGAAAGAGAGTGGGAGATAGAAGCTTCCAGTTATGGAATGAGTAAGTAGGGGATAAAGGGCCTAGCACGGGGTATATAGTCAATGGTATTGTCATAGTGTTGTGTGGTGAAAAATGGGAGCTATACTTGTGGTGAGCAGAGCATAATATATATAGAAGTTGAATCACTATGTTGTATACCTGGAACTAATGTAACATGGTATGTCAACTATACTAAAAACAAAACAAAACAAAACCTTCTTCTTGATGACACATCCACAACATTTGATGCCCCACTTCTTGGCTTCCCTTTGGACCAAAGTTCCTCTAATATTGTTTGAGCTTATTGTCTCCAATTCTTATATCCCCTTAGACCACTCTGGTCAGGTTTTCGGCCTCATGACATCATTGAAACCACTTTTGTCAATATAAGCAATGACTTCTACGTGGCTACACTGAGTAGTCAATTCTCAGTTTCCATTTTACTTGCTCCAGTAGTATCATTTGACCTAGCTGAATGCTCTTCCTAGCACTTTGTGCATTTGGCTTCTAGACTTCTACACTATCTTAGCTTTTTTTTTCTAGCTTAGTGATTGCTTTATTTTAATCCCCTTCTCTGGTTCTTCCTCTGTCTCCCTAACTTTTTAATATTACAGGGCCCCAGGGCTAAGTCCCTTGATTTAGTTTCATCCTTTTTGAGCTCACTGAGTCTCATGGCTTTAAAATCTATTCATATGCCAACAACTTCCAATATATCTCTAGTTTGGATCTCTCTCCAAAACTGCAGACTTATATTTCCAATCTATCCAAAACAGACTTTCCAATCTTCCTCTCCCATTCCAAACCTCCTCCCTCTCTGACCTTTCCTGTCACAGTTGATGGCAGTAACTCCAACTGTCCTGTGTCTCAGGCCAAGAACCTTGGCATGACTCTTTTCATAACCACATGCAATTTATCAGCAAATACTGTGGAATTCACCTTCAAAATAAGTGTGAAATCTGACCAGTTCTCACCACTACCATTTCTTACTACTACTGCCTTGGTCTGAGTCACCATCTTTCACTATGATTACCATAATAACATCCTAACAGATCTTACTAATTCCTTTTAGATATAGCAGCTAAGGTTATTCTCCTAAAATGTAAATCAGATCATGTCACTCTTTTGTTCAAAACTGTGCAATAGGTTTTCCGTTCATTCAACATACGAATTAAAGTTCTTATGTTGACCCACTTACATCTCTGATTTCATTTCTCAGTCTTTTCTCCAAATCATTTACTCTGCTGTAGCCACATTGATTTTCTTGTTCTTTGAACATGCCATTTTCCCTTTGTTTTAGTGTTTTTGCATGGGTTGTGCTCTCTGCACAAATGCTCCTTTCCTAGAAATTTGTGTGGCTGACCTCCTTCAAGTCTCTGCTCAAATGTCACTTTTTCAAAAAGGACCTAGTAAATCTACTTAAAATTTCACTTCTCACTCCCAATACCCTTTATCCCATTCTACTTTTCCTTTTCTTCGTAGGATTTATTTTCTATAATAATATGCAATTTACTTATGTATTATTTTAATACTGCTATAATATAAGTTCCACACGGGGAGAAATCTTTGTCTATCTTGATCATTGATATATTGCAGGGGCCTAGAACAGTTCTTGGTACATAATAGGTGCTCAGTAAGTATTTGTTGAATAAACAAATGAATCCTACATTCCTAGATGTGTCATACTTTGTTAGGTGTCCCTTCTTAGTCTAATCAGTCAAGGTGAAGGAATTGAAGTCAAATGTAAGTAAATAGGACTATGTCCTCCGGAGGTGGTGTAGAGTAGGTTCTCTAAGAAGAAATTTTTCTCTAAGAAAGTAGAATAGAAGTAGAAAGGAAATAATGAGCACATCCATAAAGATGGATCATTAAAGTGTTGAATAATGAGTAGGCTATGGGGCTTGGGGCAAATAGAAGTTGGAACTATATGAGCTTGATTATTCCTTCCAAATTGAACATTCTATAATACTTGAACACTCCCAAGAGTGTTGATGCCTGGATGAAATTTCTAACGGTGTTCAGGAAAATTCTCCTTTTGCTTCTTACCCATTTAATAGTTTTATCCTCAACTTTAGAGACTTAGAAGTTAATAAAGTTATTAGAAGACATACACAGAGATAATATACAAGACTGTAGAATCAGGGATTAAGGACATCTCAGTGGACTCCAGTAATAGACCAAGACAAATAAGATGAAACTTAACAAGGATCAATCTAAAGTCCAGCATTTGGGGGTAAAAATATAATCAACTGTGCGAGTGCAGAATGAGGGAAATCAGGCTTGACAGCAAGTTATGTGAAAAAGGCATTAAGGATTTTAGTTCATTTATAAGATCAATATGAGCCCATGGTGTGAAGTTCCTTCTAAAAGCAAACCCAGAACTTCTCAGATGTAATCTTGGGGCATGTTTGTAGAAACACAGGGCTGGGTGTAAGGTGCATAATAGTCACAGGGTTTTTTGCACTGTGAAGAGAATGGGTAAAGTGTTTTGTTTTTATCTCAAGTTTTTTATTTAGTTGGGATTGTCACATTTTAAGAGGAGCTTTGACAAACAGGCAAAATGTGGAGGACACCAGAAACTGTTTGTTCTTTCAAACCACAGTTATTAAATGCTGACATTATTCCTGGATAGTAGTGAATAAGCACACCAAAATCCACACGACCTAGGGTAATCAAAGAAAGTGGGGATAGCCTACTTTTAAAAAGCTAATTTATATATTTATTTATTAATATACTCTATCATAAAACAGAAATATTTTAAGATGTTTATTGTGCAAATTTTGAGAAGTACAGAAAACTGAAAAGAAGCAAAAAAAATTTGCTCATAATTATCCTATTCATGGGTAACCACATTTTTGCACACTGCTTTTACTTTATGCATTTTTTAGGAAGCCATAGGAAGTGTGGAGGTGTGCATGAATGGCTTGTGTGGGTCAGATCTAAAGCGAGGTATATCACTCCCATCCACAGCTGACTGGTCAGAACTAAGTCTCATGGCTCACAGTACTATCAAGGATGCCGAGAAATATGATCTAATTTTGTCCTAGAAGGAAAAAGAATGGTATTTCTCGTGAAATCACGACCCTCTTTTGAGTCCTGAGTACTCTAGTTGGCTTTGTTTTGGTCATGATTCAGTGTATCTGCTATTAGAAATATAATTCTTAAAATTATTTTTGGATCAGAACACGTTTAGTTTATAGCTCTCCTTTTTATGGTTGCCATTTGTCTTTATCACTTTTACACTGAATTTTGTTCAGGAGATTTTTTTGACTCCTGGGTTAGATGAGTATTTAACTTCCAAATTTTCTTCCCATGATTATGACTTTGATTTTTTTTTTTTAAACCTATGTTCCATTAGGTGCAGCCTAGTAGAATGTGCGCTGCTGTCTGAGCACTTGAGATTCCTTTGATCAGAAGAGGAAGGTAGAGACCTGCCCTTCTCTCTTTCCCAGATGCTTTCCTTTCAGGTCTTCTTCAATGCTTCTTCAATTGTCCTGTACTAATGTCTTCTCTCACACACAGTTCCAACTCATCGCTTTCAAAGAGCAGCATCTTCATCCTTTTCTATAGCTCCGTTTTCATCATGATCTTTCCGTGTTCTGATCTCTGATCCCTTTTAGTCTCTAGATAGGCTTGTTTAACTACATCCCTTCATGCTTTGTAAAGGAGATGACAGAATCTCTCTGCTGGATTTGGATTCCTTAAAACTACATGACACTTTGGGGATTTCCCAAAGCTTGCAAAATATCATTTAATGGAGGATAACTGAAACGTTGCAACTCAAAGACAAAGTTTTAAAAAATTTCTTTCCTTGGTAGGTATAAGAGATATTTCTTGTTTCCAAAATAGTTTGGCAGGTTAATAAATTAATAGGTTGTTTTTACCAAAGTAGTGATAATTGGGTATTCAGCTTATAATTCCTTGGAAAAAAATTTCTGTATGATATATTATATAGATACATTTGTGTTCATTGTAATCCACACACCAGAGATAGTTGCTGGATTACACTCTCCAGAAGTAGTTAGCCAGCATTTAATCAAGGGGCCATGCTCCAGAAATGGTTATTCTAAGTGAGTATTTTACTTATGTTGATTTCTGATCAAGACAATAAGACTTTGTTAATGAGTACTTTATAAGTTAGAAATGGACCTTCATTAGTGAACTTAGTGATCAAGATGTAGGAATTGTCTGGAAGCTACTCTATACCTATGCATGAACAGGGCAAGACTAAAATTCATCCAGAACATACTGTTATACCTGTGCTAGTTGTTTTTAATCAACACTCATTCTGATTGGGTAATATGTACTATTTTTTAAAGATTAAATAAATAAATATTTATTTATTTGAGAGAGAGAAAGAAAGAGAGAAAGTGGGGGAATGGGCAGAGAGAGGAGGGAGAGAATTTCCAAGCAGACTCCCTGCTGAGTATGGAGCCCAATGTGGGGATTGATCCCAGGACCCTGAGATCATGACCTGAGCTGAAATCTAGAGTTGGACACTCAACTGAGGCACCCTGTACTATTTTTAAAAAAGATTTTATTTATTTATTTATAGTTTTTTAGGGGGTGGTGTGAGGAGCACAGGAGAAGGGAGAGGAATCTCAAGCAGACTTGGTGGTGACTGTGGAGACTGATGCGGGGCTCAATCTCACCAGCCTGAGATCATAAAGTGAGCTGAAACCAAGAGTCAGATGCTTAACCAACTGAGCCACCCAGGTGTCCCACCCTTGTACTATTTTGACATTAAATAGTTTACGCATTGCTTCTTGGAACAAGGTATAAGAATGCGAATCCATGGGTGCTAGACATGGAGCCCGCTTAAGATTCTCTCTTTCCCTCTGCTTCTCCCTCCCCACCACTAGTGTTCTCTCTTTCTCTCTCTCTAAAATAAAATTTTAAAAAAAATCATAAAAGTGAACAGGCCTAGCAGTCAGTACCCTTAGAAATGGGATGGTCACTGCATTTGTTTATAGGGTTACACAGTCTTCAACCAACACTAACTGTGTGAAGCAGCCCTAAAAAGGATAAGGTCACTGTTTGTTCTTTATGAAGGCAGAGACCTTCTCTAAATCTAGATGAAACAGATTTCCAAATAAAATCATTCTGGCCAAGAGAGACACTGAGCCAAATTAACAGTACCCCCGTCCCCACCATCTCTCAAAAAACTTTGGCAATAGGCTTTCTCAAATGGAAGTGGTACAGCTGTTGTCTGAGGTAGAGCTACCGCCTCATGGCCTAACAATGGCTAGCTCACCACCCCAGCAACTGTGGAGCCAACAAGACTAAGACATTCAACAACTAATCATGGATCTCCAGGAAGGAGACAAAGCTGCTTAGCAACTCCCCAAACAGAATTGCTTTTAACCATGTGAAAAGAACTTGATTAATGGATTCAGAGAGTTTGGTGGTAACCATTGACATCCAAGCATAGGGTATGTTTATAGGAATGTGAGGCTGGCAAGTTGTTTCAGGCTGAGTCTGGGGGTTGAGCCATGGAAGAGGACATTCAAAGCATAGTGATTTGTGTTTTATATCTTTAAATGTGGATTCCCAGTGACTTTTAATTCAGCTGTGATCAGACTCAATGAGTGGGTAGTAAACTGGAAGGCAAGTTGTAATGTACATTTTTGGATATCTAGGCCATTAAAACCAAAGTGTATTTGTTCACCAATGTGTATCATTCTTGGTGCTAAGATCTTTGGGAAAAATTAATGAAGTCTGCTGAATACAAAATGCATATAAAAGGACTTGAGTCTTCATAAAGACTTTCACTGAGTTGTGCTGGACTGTGGAGTCATCTTTTTCCATTGCAGGGTTATACATGTGTTAGAGATCGGAGGCTTCTGGTATCCTTTGGCCAGTCTTTTCTGACCACAGTGAGTATTCATCTCTGGTTTTTGTCTGGCTTAGTCAAAAGAGTGCCTCAGTAGATACTCAGCATTCACAGATGGAGCTTCTGAGCTATTCCATTCTTTTTTAAAGATTTTATTTATTTATTTGTCAGAGAGAGAGAGCCAGAGGACGAGCACAGGCAGACAGAGTGGCAGGCAGAGGCAGAGGGAGAAGCAGGCTCTCCGCCGAGCAAGGAGCCCGATGTGGGACTTGATCCCAGGACGCTGGGATCATGACCTGAGCCGAAGGCAGCTGCTTAACCAACTGAGCCACCCAGGCGTCCCTGAGCTATTCCATTTTTGTCTGCATGTTCCAAGCACAGCTTCTGGACCTCCTTCATCTTATTAATTTGATGCATTGGTTGACCCTCTCCAAAATCTACCTCTTCCTTACTCTTTTCTTGAATTAAAAACCCCAAAGCACAGGGTTACCCGAGTGGCTCAGTTAGTTGAACATCGGACCTCATCTGATTTCAGCTCAGGTTATGTTCTCAAGGTCCTGGGATTGAGCCCACTTCAGCCTCCATGCTCAGTGGGGAGTCCGTTTGTCTCTCTCATTCTTCCCCTCTTCCTGTTCATGCTCTCTCAAGTAAATAAATGAATAAATAAATAAATAAAATCATTTTAAAAATGCCCCAAAGCACTTCATAACAACCTCCTGTTTGACTTCCTATAATTGGGCTTCTATTTTCTTTTTCTTTCTTTTTTAATTTTTTGTTAGAGAGAGTGCATGTAGGCAAGCCAGATGAGGGAGTGTGGGAGGGGGAGGGCAGAGAGAGAGGGAGAGACTCTTAAGCAGGCTTTATGCCCAGTGTGGCACCTGTCACAGGGCTTGATCTCATGACACAGAGATCTTGACCTGAGACGAGATCAAGAGTTGGTCACTTAACCAACCCAGACGCCATTCCAGTAATTGGGCTTTTTGCCAATAGGGCCTATTTGGAGATGGTTTGAACTTGAAGGTAGGTCTCAGAAATCTTTGTTAGCATCTTCTTCCTTTAATAATGCTGAAGGCATGCTAATAAATAGAAGACAACTAACATTTGTCAAACATCTACCATGTGTCAGACTATAGTGGAGGTTATAGGGAAATTGACTGAAACAACAAATAGGTCAAAAATAAATATTCCCAATCATAGAAGTTTGTCACATATTGGTAATTTTGTGCATGATGGTGACAGTTTTGCAAATATTAAAGTGTCTTAAATATTTGTGTCTACTTATCAGAGATTTTCAGAGGTTTTGAGCTATTTTTACGAACCCCGAGATACTTACAGGAATGTGGTGTTTCTGTTCATTTCTCACATATTTGGAGTTAGTTTATTTATTTTTTGCCAATTAGCCCTGCTTTGCTTGTTTGGCAGTTCTTCATGAGTTTAAATTTTGTCTCTAGCTTTGAGTTTTCCAGAAGTAAACTCCTACAAAAAAAAGGGTGCTTCCATCCTTTAGTTCATATATTGATAAATTTTGTCTGTACTAGTGTAGTTTTATGATTGAAATATTAAAATTTTGGAGAGCTATTGCTCCATTTTCTCTGTTATTTTGTTTTTTCACATGCAAAGCTCATTTTTGCCAAATGATGCCAACTTATTTATATAAATTTTCACCATTTTCATTATTTATTTATTTTCTGTATAACAGCTTTAATAATGAAAGCCTTAATGTTCAAATAGCCAAACTTTGGGAAGAGCCTAGATGTCCATGACAGATGAATGGATTAAAAAGATGTGGAATTTTTATACAATGGAATATTAAGCAGCCATGAAAAAAATTGAGATCTTGCCATTTGCAATGGCGTGGATGGAACTAGAGGTTGCTGGAGGGGAAAGGGGAAGGGGACGGGGTAGCTGGGTGGTGGATATTGGGGAAGGTGTTGTGGTGAGCACTGTGTGTTGTGTAAGACTGACGAATTACAGACCTGTAGCCCTGAAACAAATAATATATGTTAATAACAAAAAAAGAAAGCTTTATAGAAAAAGCAGCTTTGAAGAAATAAATTTTTTGTTGGATATGATGAAAATGACATTAGGTTTTTTGTGTATTTTTGTGTGTTTTTTAATTAAACATTTTTGTAATTTAAATTTGATTAATTAAGATGTAATATATTTTTTAAAAAGATTATTTATTTATTTATTTGACAGAGAGAGAGACACAGCGAGAGAGGGAACACAAGCAGAGGGAGTGGAAGAGGGAGAAGCAGGCTTCCCACTGAGCAGGGAGCCCAATGCTGGGCTTGATCCCAGGACCCTGGGATCATGACCTAAGGCAAAGGCAGACACTCAATGACTGAGCTACCCAGGCTCCCCAACACGTTATGTATTATTAGATTCAGAGGTAGACATCAGTGATTCATCAGTTGTAAATAACATCCAGTTCTCATTACATCACATGCCCTCCTTAATGCCCATCACCCAGTTACCCTGTCTCTCCACCCTCTCCCCTCCAGCAACCCTCAGTTTGATTCCTGTAGTTAAGAGCCTCTTATGGTTTACCTCCCTCTCTGTTTTCATCTTATTTTGTTTTTCCCTCTCTACCCTTACGATCCTCTGTTTTGTTTCTTAATTTCCGCACATGAGTGAGATCATATGATAATTGTCTTTCTCTGATTGACTTATTTTGCCTGGAATGATACCCTCTATTTCCGTCCACATCATTGCAAATGGCAAGATTTAATTTTTTTTTTGATGACTGGGTAGTATTCCATTGTATATATATACACCACATCTTCTTTATCCATTCATCTGTTGATAGATATCTGGGCTCTTTCCACACTTTGGCTATTGGGAATATTGCTGCTATAAACATTGGGGTACAGGATCATTACATATGTATCTTTGGGGTAGATATTAGTAGTGAAATTGCTGGGTCCTGGGTAACTCTGTTTACAGAGTGGCTACACCAGCTTGCATTTCCACCAATCCCCAAAGAGGGTTACCCTTTTTCTGCATCCTTGCCAACACCTGTCATTGCCTGTCATTTAGCCATTCTGACAGGTGTGAGGTGGTATCTTATTGTGGTTTTAATTTGCATTTCCCTGAGACCCAGTGATGTGGAACATTTTCTCCTGTGTCCCTTGGCCATTTGTAGGTCTTCTTTGGAGAAATGCCTGTTCTTGTTTTCTGCCCATTTCTTGATTGGATTATTTGTTCTTTGGGTGTTGAGTCTGATAAGTTCTTTATAGACTTTGGAATCTAGCCCTTTATCTAATAAGACATTTGCAAATCTCTTCTCCCATTCTGTTCATGGTCTTTTGGTTTTGTAGACTGTTTCCTTTGCTGTGAAAAAACTTTTTATTTTGATGAAGTCCCAATAGTTCATTTTTTTTTTTTCTTTATTTCCCTTGCCTTTGGAGACGTGTCTAGCAAGAAGTTGCTGTGGCCAAAGTCCAGAGGTGGCTGCCTATCCTCTAGGATTTTGATGGAATCCTGTCTCACACTGAGGCCTTCATCCATTTTGCATCTACTTTTGTGTGTGGTGTATGGAAATGGTCCAGTTTTATTCTTCTGCATGTGGCTGTCCTATTTTCCTAACACCATTTGTTGAAGAGAATGTCTTTTGTTCATTGGATCTTCTTTCCTGCTTTGTCGAAGATTAGTTGACCATAGAGTTGAGGATCCATTTCTGGGGTCTCTATTCTGTTTCATTGATTTGTGTGTCTGTTTTTGTGCCAGTACCATACTGTCTTGATGAGTACAGCTTTGTAATAGAGCTTGAAGTCTGGCATTGAGATGCCGCTAGCTTTGTTTTCTTTTTCAACATTCCTTTGGCTTCTGGGGTCTTTTCTGTTTCCATACAAATTTAAGGATTATTTGTTCTAGCTCTGTGAAAAAAGTTGATGGTGTTCTGGTAGGGATTGCATGGAATGTATGGATTGCTCTAGGTACCATAGACATTTTAACAACATTTGTTTTTTCAATCCATGAGCATGGAGTGTTTCCCTTTCCTTTCCTTTCCTTTCCTTTCCTTTCCTTTCCTTTCCTTTCCTTTCCTTTCCTTTCCTTTCCTTTTTAAGATTTTATTTTATTTATGACAGAGAGAGATAGCAAGAGAGGGAGCACATGCACAAGGAAGCTGGAGAGGGAGAAGCAAGCTCCCGGACGAACATGGAGCCCAATGTGGGGCTGGATCCCAGGACCCTGGGATCATGACCTGAGCAGAAGGCAGAGGCTTAATGACTGAGCCACCCAGGCATCCCTGGAACATTTCATTGTGCGGTCCTCCATTTCTTTCTTTCTTATTTTTTTTTCAAGATTTTATCTATTTATGATAGAGATAGCGAGAGAAGGAACACAAGTACAGGGAGGCTAGAGAAGATCTCAATATGAGATCCCTAAAGAGAGATCCTCATATGGGGCTCGCTCGATTCCAGGAGCTGGGATCATGATCTCAGCTGAAGGCAGCCGTTTAATCACTGAGTCACCAAGGGGCCCCTTCCTCAATTTCTTATATGAGTGTTCTGTAGTTTTCTGAGTACAGATACTTTGCTGCTTTAGTTAGGTTTATTCCTAGGTATCTTACGGTTTTCGGTGCAATTATAAATGGGATCGACTCCTTAATTTCTTTCTTTTCTGTCTCATTGTCAGTGTGTAGAAGTACAATTGATTTCTGTGCATTGATTTTATTCCTGCCACTTTGATGAATTCCTGTATGAGTTCTAGCAATTTTGGGGTGGAGTCTTTTGGGTTTTCCACAAAGAGTATCAACAACTTTAGGTTTTTAATATTATTTTAGCAGTATAATGTTGAAGAAAGTTGTAAGAAATACTTGTCTGTACAATGTCTCATAGATTAAGTATTTCGATACTGATAGGCATTGTTGAGCTTTTTATCCTAAGGACATTATGTTAGTCCATTTGGGCTGCTATAACAGAATGCCATAGACCATGTGGCTCATAAAGAATAAAAATTTATTTCTCACAGTTCTGGATGCTTGGAAGTCCAAGGGCAAGGCGCTTGCAGATTCGGTGTCTGTTGAGGACTTACTTCCTGGTTCATAAACAATTATCTTCTTACCATGTCCTCACATGATGAAAGGGATAATGGAGCCCTCTGGGGTCTTTTTTTATAAGGGCTCCATAATCCAGTCAACTCCCAGAGGCCCCACCTCTTAATACCACCATTGAGTGTTAGTACTTAACATATGAGTTTGAAGGGGACAAATAGTCTATAGCTTACACAAATATTGATTTTATGTGATATTACTAATTTTGTTTAAGTAATCCTTTGGCACAGTTGCCATCACCAAATTATGGCAGTTTAGACCTAAAAAAAAAACAACCCAAAGAATTATCTCTGTGTTTGGCACACTTTGTCTTGTAACTACCAACTATAGTAGGAATTATTGTGTCCATTTTATAGGTGAGAGAACTAAGGTTCAGAGAAGCTAGTAAATTCTCAAAGGTCTCTGACTCAAATCAAAATTTAATGCAAGAGTGAGACTGAATTCATTTGAATTCAAACACTATATTTCAAATCTCTTAAAAAGCCAAACAGCTATGTTTATTTCAACAGGTTTCATGATAATAATTTTCAATGATTTCATTTAAATAGACTGTATGTAGTTGCTACCTACACAATTATAGGCTACTTCAGGGGGCCTATATGTAGGAGATGCTCCCAGTGTCTCAAAATTGAAAAGATACCAATTCTTTACAAAATAATATGTGAGGGGCACCTGGGTGGCTCAGTCAGTTAAGTGTCTGCCTTCAGCTCAGGTCTTGGGATTGAGCCCCACATGGGGCTCCCTGCTCAGCGGGGAGCCTGCCTCTCTCTCTTCCTCTGCTGCTTCCACTGCTTGTGTGCTCTCACTCTCTCTCTCTGTCAAATAAATAAAATCTTCAAAAATAATAATAGTAATATGTGAATATAATATAATGCCATATAAAATCCTAAGACACTTTTGGAACAGAGGGGCCTGAAAAAAATTCCTTGTTTGTTTAAAAGAATAGACATGAAGATTGAAAAACCAGAAATTTTCTGAAAAAGAATACAGAGGTGAAACTTATTCTACCATATCTTAAACATATTTAAAGTTTAAAAGTGTATAGTCTTGACAAAGGAGCCAGAATAGACATATAAATCCCTGAAACAGAATAAATATGGGTAATAATGACAAAGGAAGACCTCTGAGTCAGTGGGGCAATGGTAAGCCCCTTGGCAATGATTATATCCACACACACAAGCTGACTTCCCATTACTAGCGTATGTTTGTCTTTACAGGCAAGAGGTACTGGGAATTCATGTCCCTCCATCCCTCAACTGGTGGCAGACAGGATTTGATGGGGATATTCCTGACTTGGGTAACTCTGAGACCAATGTTCCATTTTGTCTCCCAGAGTACCCCTGTGGCACTGAAGTTCAGTTGCCCACAGTGACAACTTGCTTGATAACATATTCATTATTGGTTACTATATGCCAAACATTTATGTGTACCTTCCCTCCCACCCCAAAATTAGTATGTTGAAACCTAATGCTTGGGGTGCCTGGGTAGCTCAGTCAGTTAAGCATCTGCCTTTGGCTCAGGTCATGATCCTGGAGTCCCACCATCAAATACAGTGTTGGGCTCCCTGCTCAGTGGGGATTCTACTTCTTCCTTTCCCTGTGCTGCTCCCCCCACTCTTATTCTCTCTCTCTTGCTTGCTCACTCTCTCTCAAATAAATAAATACAATCTTTAAAAATAAAAAAGAAACTCAATGCCCAGTGTGATGGTATTAGGAGGTGGGCCTTTGGAAAGTGCTTAGATCATGAGGGTAGGGTCCTTGGGAATGGGATTACTGCACTTAATGAAAGACACCCCCTAGAACTTACTAGCTTTTTCTGCCTTGTGAATAATGGCTAGAAGGCACCATCTAGGAATCAGAAAGGGGGCCCTTACCAGACCAAATTTTCCTGGGCCTTGATCTTAGACTAGCCTCTAGCACTATGAGGAATATATATTTGTTGTTTATAAGCTACCCAGTATATGGTGTTTTGTTATAGCAGTCTGAACAGAATATGACATTGACTTTCTTCTCTTTCCTCCCTTACTTCTCTTCTCTACTAGTGGTTTCTTTCTTCCTTTTTCTTTTTTTTTTTGGATCACTTCCAAAATAACTACTTTTACTTGAATCCTTGTCTCAAAGTCTGTTTCTGGGGTAACCCAAGCTAAGACACCACTTTACCTATTTGTTGTGGATATTGGAAGTAAACATTTTGGCCTAAAGCATACATAAATCCAATCCCAGGCTGGGACCCCTTGTCTGGAATTTATATAAAGATGGCTTCTCCTTTGCCCAGCCAGTTGTGTATTCCTTGTTTTTGCCTCCTTATGTCTATTTTATTTGATGGCACACTAGAATTCCCAATTCGCTGCTCTAACTCTTCCCTTTTTTTTTTTTTTTTTCCCTAGCAATGCACTTGGGGCTGACTTTCTGGTTAGCCACTTTATCTACCTAATCTCTTGACACTACATGTTATTATATGTAATATAATGTTACAAATAATATAACCAGCAGTTATCTATTGTTATATAACAAATTACTGCCAAATATTCTTTAGCTTATGACAATAAACATTTGTTATCTTACAGTTTATGTGGGTCAGAAATCCAGGTGCAGCATAGCTGTGTGTCTCTGGCTCAAGTTGACAATCAAACAATCAGCTAGAAGTATAGTCTCATATGAAATGTTTGACTAAGGGAGATTTGCTTCCAAATTCACTCATGTGGTTGTTGAAAAGCTTTGGTTCCTGGCCATGTGGGTCTCTCCACAGGACTACCTCATGACATGGTGTATTAGTCTACCTAGGCTGCCATAACAAAATACCACAGACTGGGTGGCTTAAATGACAGACATTTATTTTCTCAGTTATGGAGACTAGAAGTCCATAGTCAAGGTCTTGGCAATTTTAGTTTCAGATGAGAGCTCTCCTGGCGTTTAGACAGTTGCCTTCTCACTGTGTCTTTATGTGGCTTTTATTCTGTGCATGTATGGAGAAATAAAGAATTCTGATGTCTCCTTCTCTTCTTATAAGGACACCAACCCTTATGTCCTCACTTGAACCTAATTACTTCTCTAGAGGCCCCATCTCCAGATATCATCACATTGAGGGTCAGAGCTTTAACATATGGATTTTGGGAGAGACACATTTCAGTCTATGACACATGGTATGGGAGAGAGAGAGAGAACAAGTGAGAAAAGCATCCCTAAGGGAAGCTGTAGTCTTTTCTAATCTCATCTTGAAGGTGACATCCCATCACTTCTGCTGTGTTCTATGTAATAGAAGTTAGTCCCTGAGTTTACCCCACACTCAAGAGGAGAAGATTAAACAAGGGTGTGAATTTAGCAGGCAAAGTTCATTAGGAGTATAGGGAAAAGCTCTCTGTGTCTTTCTTTTTATGACACTGAATATGTGGGTCTTTTTTCCCCTACACATCAGACAATTCTCTGTGACACCAGCTAGATGTTCTTCAATTTAATTCAATTTAATTCTGACTTGCCAAAGTGCAGACCCCACAGGTTAAGGGCTCATCCCACAAGATTGCCCTCAATTTCAATTGCCAATAGCAAGTAGTAAGTTCCCAGGTTACCCACAACTTCTCTGTAATTTGGTTATAAGAGAGGTTCCCACAGTACCCCCCTTGGAGTTGATCATTTGCCAGAACAACTCAGAACTCAGCGGAACACTTAACATTTACCAGTTTATTACATAATGAAGATACCATAAAGCAAACCAAGGAATAGCCAGATAAAGGGATATACAAGGTGAGGTGTGGAAGGATTCTGAGTGCAGGAGTTTTGTCTCTGTGGAGCTGGGACGTGTCACCCTTTCCAGCAAGTAGATATGTTGTTTCCCATCCAGGAAGCTCTTGGAACCCAGTACTTTAGGGGATTTTTGTGGAGCCATCATCATGTAAGCATGATCAATTAGACACTCAATTTCCAGTCTCTTCCCTTCTCCAGAGAATAGACAATGTGGGTGTAGTGGATATGTGGGGTACCTCCATGTTCTGCTACAAGGACCCATATCTCAGTAGGTTGCTGTGGGAATTAAATATGGCTATACACATATAGCATCCCAAATTTTATAATTTTCTGGAGTAAGCATTCATGGGGGATTTTACTAGTTATTAAAAGGTTTGATTGCTAGAGGGAAGCATTCATTAGACAATGAGCTAGGAAGGAATATGGCCTTGAAGGGTTCCACTGGGTAGATTTTAGAAACAGCATCAGAAGTTTAGCCATCATCTCAAATATGTGGGTTCCTTGACCCATTTATATCCAATCTGCTTTCCTACACTTCAGCAGACATTTAGCAATTCTGGTATCAAATTCAAGAAAAAAATAAATAGTACGCTCAAAGGGGAGAATGAACCAATTGTATTTGTATGTGTATGATGAGGAAAGAGAGGAGGCTGTATTCTAACTGAGGGTGTTATAAATCGAGAACTTGGGTGAGAAAGGTACACACAGATTAATTTATAGACTTCTGTCAGCAACGCTACTTTTAAAATAGCACTTCTAGGCTCTCTGGCAAAGGAAAAGTGAAACAGCTGGAACTGCTCCAGGCTTCGGCTTGTAAAACCACCAGTAAGTGAATCCAATACACAGATGCACATTCCTACCTTGAACCACACCTCTTCCCCCACACTCTTCCACAAATCCAACACACCAACCCCTATGAAAATATTTAAAGCTGGTTTGCAAAATTGAGGCCTCAGCCCATACTCATTACAGCCACAGTCTCTTATCTCCTCTCCTTTGGCCATTTCCCAATACACCGACTCTCTTTCCCAGCTTTGCCTGCTTCACATGTCAGAGCAGAACTTGTCTTGGGCAGAGTTATTCATAAAGGATATTGAATAGGATGGAGCCTTCATCCATTTGTGGATCCATTCTTGAGCTTTCTATAGGAATGTGGTTCAACCAGCCAAGAATCCCTACAGCAGAGTCATTTTTTTCATTTGGTAAATGTTTTCAATTCTAATTTATGGCAAGTACTGTGCCGGGCACCAAGGACATAGCAGGGCACATGCCTCAGACCTTTCCCTTAAGGGAAGTCTGGTATGGAGGCAAAGAGACAGACAGGAGTGCAGAGCATCATGGGAGCACACAGGATGGGGAGGGGTGGGCTTGGCACACAAGGCTCCTTGAGGAGGGTGAATTGGAATTAGCAAAGTGGAGGTGGAAAAGAGATGTGAAAGGAGTTGAGGGAAAACTATAAGCAAAGTCATGGGAGTAAAATTCCAGAATAATTTGCCAACCAGGTGATTATAAGATACTAAAGAGGGCACTATATCCATCAGGTCCGGATTCTTGGTCTACAAGCTGGCCATCAAGTTGTGGCAGTTGGAAAGAAGTCCAGCAGTTTTGGCAAGACGCTGAGTCCAGGGTGAGTTCTGTTGGGGCAGTAGGGTATGTTTGAAATTTGAATTTGAATGTCTTTGGGAATTATAGACTTTTTGTAGTTTGCCCCAAACCCTGCCCATTTTTAGTATTGTAAACCAGTGGTTTATGTATTATGTTGCATGTCTGACTTCTTTGTAATCCTGTTCCCCGGTCTGTGTTATTCCCTTAATTTTTAATATAAGGAGCTTGATTGCTAGATAAATAGATCATTCATTTATTCTTTTATTCAACAAATATTTACTTTGGGTTAGGAAGGGGACTGGATACACAGTGGTAATTTTGGCTTCAGTGGAGCTGATAGTCTGAAGAGGAGGACAAATAAGTAAATAAGCAAATGGGTATATAATATACAAATAATGACAAGTTTTGCTTTGAGGGCAATGTGAGATGGTAATAAAAGCCTATTTTAGAATGGTTGGCTGGAGAGCTTCTCTGAGGGAGAACACTTAAGCAGAGACTAGAAGCAGCAAGTTTTTAGAAGAGTTTGGGGGAAATGTGCTCCAGGTAGCAGAAGTGAAGCCAAATGTGAGTTGGGCTGCTGGTAACTTGCACAAGGGAGTTTTTGCTCACCAAACCATGAAACTTGGCACAGGGCAGTGTCTGTTTAGAAGAAGGGCTATGCAAATTGCAGGATGGTGAGCAGAAACTCCATGAGAAGGCCCTAGCTGGGAAAGACCAAAGACCGATCTTTGAACTCTGGAGAACAGATGTCCTTTTAAGGTAGAATGAATATTTGAGGGGTGTTGGGTGGGAAGGATGGAATTGGGGGATAGCTCAAACTGCAAGTAGTATGGGAAATCCAGCAATGCTGGAGGAAGGCAATTTGTGGAGATGAGAGTGACAGGGACACACTGGGGTGAGGGGGGACATCTCTGCTAGGAAGACCCAATAAGGCAAGTCATCTGGTTTCCAGGCAGGTCCGTGCCCTGGGAAACAAAGATTTAGAAATACAAAGCAACGAAGGGAAGGAGGCAGGTAGAACAAGCCTAGCCTTAGGCCAGTGAAACCTGGTGACATTGGTTCCCAGCACCATGGGAAAGAGGAGGAAAGTAGAGGGGAAAAGGGTTGGATTTAAGTAACAGTGCAGGGACCCAGTCACCAGAACTGGTGCCTAGGATCCGAGAAGAGTTAGGGCAAGGCTTTTGGAACATAGGTTATTGGGCTGCTGACCTTTAAATTCCCTCCTTATAAAACTTAACTTTGGGGAATACACAGAGCAGAGCTTGGTTTGTAGGAAGTAATTGAACTACATCAGATTTGAAGACTAGATGGACCATGTGAAGATCCAGGCAAGTCATAACACGATTGACACATCTGGTGTCTTTAAGCAAAGCAGAGCCTAAATGCAGTTTGATGTGACTCAGTCTGGGTGCTCCAGTGGGGACTCTTAGTCATTTATTATTTTTTCATTTTTTTAGTTGCATCAGGCATTTCTTATCCACCACTTCACATCCTCATGACACTGCTGTCCCTAAGGTCCTTGGCCACTTGTTTTCCCCAGCTGCTATGGCAACTAACTTATGCGGGCACAGCCCAACAGTGCCCTGCTTCCTGCCCCTGCTGTGCAGGACTTGCTTGCTGCTCTGGGCTTTCCCCAAAGCCTGGGAGGTGTGAGTTGCTGAACTGGCATCACGTTACATGCAACCTGAAAGTGTGGGGGAGTGAATGTCCTGTGAAGTGAACTTTGATCAAAGTGAGATGGAAGCTAGTTGATAAATCCTTCCTTCTCCTGCTGAGACACCCAAGCTTACATGTCTCAGAAGATGATTGTATGACATGGAATAATTGTTCTTGATTCCAAGTAGTGGCCAACTCTGTGGTCTTCCTTCTCTGCCACACTCCCGCCTTGCTTCTTTGCGCCTCATGGAGTTGTACCTTTAATAAAGTAGTAGTACGTACGCTTTTGCCTCAGGCTTTGCCAAGGTACAATCAGTTTCCAAACTGTGCTGGGGTCAGTGGCCTATAGATCTGTGGCTGCACAGTCCAATATTCGCCGAGAACCACACGTGGCTACAGAGCACTTGAAATGTGGCTGGTCCAAATTCAAATGGGGCGTAAGTATAAAACACACATCAGATTTTGAAAATATACCAGAAAGATTTAAAAAATCTCATTAATAATTTTTTAATATTTATTATATGAGGAAATGATAATATTTTTGATATATTGAGTTAAATGAAATGTACCACTAACATTAATTTCACTTAGTTCTTTTTAACATTTTTAAGTATGGCTATAATATTTCCATCAGATAGCACTTGTCTAGAGCTTGTGGAATCCAACTCTTACCCATTTGAAAGTTTAGAACCATACCTGGCAGTTTTCCATCTCCTTTTGTTCTTTTGGGACTTCTCTTGTTTTCTACAATTTCTTTAAAAGTTACAAGTCAGGGATGCAGTCAATAAGTGATACTTCCAAACCAAGGGAGTATTTTTTAAAAAATTTTTAAAAAGATTTTATTTATTTATTTGTCAGAGAGAGAGAGAGAGAGAGCGAGCACAGGCAGACAGAGCGGCAGGCAGAGGCAGAGGGAGAAGCAGGCTCCCCGCCAAGCAAGGAGCCCGATGTGGGACTCGATCCCAGGACGCCGGGATCATGACCTGAGCCGAAGGCAGCCACCTAACCAACTGAACCACCCAGGCGTCCCAAGGGAGTATTTTTATAGGGGTCAAAAGAAGCAGTAGCCTGTATATTTTGTCTATGTGAATATTAAAATGGCCAACTATATTTGTTAATGCATAATTCTGTAGGATGTTACATTTGTAATTTAAACTATCAATGAACAAAGCCTCTATTTGATGCCTTATCAGACATATTAGCGTAAGTGCAATAGGTGTTGAAAAGGCTAACAGTTTTATAAGCATTAATTAATCTTTTGGTATATTTTATTATATGTATTTTCCAAACTATAATTGAGTATCATGAGTATAGTGCCTAAGGATTAAGATTTTTGCCTTTTCTTTTCTTTCTTTTTTTTTTTTTTGTTCGCTATTATCAATCACATGTTATGATTTGGTAGGTTAAATTAAATTCGTTGCAGGATTTGGCCCTGCTCCTTTCTCTGGAATTTCCTTGTGGCTTTCTTGCCCAGGGAGGGTATTTCATCATCAAATTGTCTCATTAAGCTCTCATGCACATGACACCGGCTACGTACTAGCTACAGTACCAGTCAAATAGCCGTGGATTCCACTCTGTTCTATAAAAAGACAGGGTTCTGGCTTGAAGTCACATTCTTTCTCTTGAAATTTGGTTCTGGCTGGATTGAAATATTGTTAAAGAACAGTTTGGTGTGAAGTTGCTTGAGGGATAAGAGTTGAGTGAGTTCATACTTAAAAGGAATGTCACTTGAGTGGGAGGGAGGAAAGAGGGGTAAGGAGTCAGCTTCAAGCTGAGCAGGGAATGGAGGGAACGGGTTTTGAAGATTTAAAAGGAGCAGTGGTTTTAAAACAACACATCAATTTCACTTGCCGTTACACCCTACCTAAGTATAAGCTTTTCGGTTTTAGTTTTAAGTCAACATGATAGCAGACCATGTTCCTTTTATTTTTGGTGATCAATTTCTTGTAAAAAAAAAAAAAGTCCAGGAACCCTACTATTCAAGATCTTGAAATATTGAATTTGAATGTTGAATTTATTCCAACATGATTCTAAAGATGACCTACAATATTCTCCTAGCAGACATAGTATTTGAGTTGATCCTGACAGCCAGATTCAGAGATGAGTTTCACATGCTGAAGGTTTATTAATTTCCCTTGTTTTCTAGCCTCTAAATTGTTTTCATTGAAATTTTGTTTCTTTTCCTTCCAAATACAAGAAACTAAGTGTAGAGAACTGATTCTATCGAAGCTTTATAAGAGAGGAATTTATCGAAGCTTTGATAAGAGAGGAATTAATGAAAAGTTGATTAAAGATATTCTCGTAACTGAATTGCTAAATTAGTATTAACTTCATTCAAAAGCACAAACCAGCAGAGCCCTGGGACAATCCCAGTAAATCAGGAATCAGGAATTTCAACCTAAAGTCCCTCACCTGTTTTGCAGTATCCCAGGGAGGTTAGAGTTACAAGCAGTAGGAAACAGAAAGGTAAAGGTTATGTTGCATTCACCGCCCCTGAGGATCTTTACCTACCCTGAAGAAGTGCACCTACAAAGCAGACTTAAGCCCATAACACAGTCTTAAGCCCATAACACAGTCTTCTCTAGTCTGGTTTTGTTATGTTAAATAAACACCTTGCAAACATTATCATTAACAGCTTTCACCATTCATAAGATTAAGGTTACTCTGTTAACATTTTAGGACCCAGAGAGGTAGGTTATCATAGACAGGAAATATGAAAGAAAGTGAACTATACCTTAGATTTCTTTTTGGGTCAACCAACTTAAAGTATAATATTAATAGCAAATACCATCATGATAGTTGCTTTTGAAATGAAAAAGACTTACAGGGGTGATATTTATGCTAAAATTGGAAGAGAGGACTGGGCTGACCTGAGATTGGTAAACAGTGGGAAGGTTGTGGCTTTGGTGTGTGGCCAGCAGGGCTGTATTTTAACCATTGTTATCCTCCAATCCCAAATATAGCTCTGATACATAGTAAGCCCTTGCAAATGTAGACCAAACAAAGGATGGGAAGCCAGGGGTCATCAGTGGCGTTGCCAGCTCAGCAGGCCAAGTACTACATGTGAGCCAGGAATTGGACCAGGGGTAAGCCGAGGAGGTAACGGGAGAGAGTAGTACAGGGAGATGCTGCTGAGGTGTTCTGGTGCGTTCTTATCTTCAGGATGGGACGTGAGCTTTTCTTTACTTTTCTTAGAAATAAGATTTATTTGTTATTTTAGAGAGAGAGAGTGAGCTGTAGGGGGAGTGGCAGAGGAAGAGAGAGAGAATCTTGAAGCAGACTCTGCACTGAATGTGGAATCTGACATGGAACTCTCTCCCAGAACACTGAGGTCATGACCTGAGCTGAAACCAAGAGTCAGACACTTAACTGAATCACCCAGGTGGCACATGTGTGCTTTTCTGAGAGGCATATTAGAGCTGCTCAGCATGAGAGGTCCACCTGGATATAGTTCTGACAGAACCAAGCAGAGGAAGAAAAGTAAGTTGAGTCATAGATGTGTTCATGTTAAGTGGAAACACATTGTTGAGGACTGTGAAAGGAACCTGAGAAGGAACTATTGAAAACACTGGAAAAAAAAAAAAAAAGCTGAGTTCATTTATAAAGAACATATTTAATACTGGTTTTTTATTTATTTTTTTATTTTTTAAAGATTTTATTTATTTATTTATTTATTTATTTATTTGACAGACAGAGATCACAAGTAGACAGAGAGGCAGACAGAGAGAGAGGAGGAAGCAAGCTCCCCGCTGAGCAGAGAGCCCGCTGTGGGGCTCGATCCCAGGACTCTGGGATCATGACCTGAGCCGAAGGCAGAGGCTTATACCACTGAGCCACCCAGGTGCCCCAATACTGGTTTTTTAAAAGAAAGAAAGATGCCTGAGTGGCTGTTTGTTAAGTGTTTGCCTTCTGCTCAGGTCATGATCCCAGGGTCCACCGGGCTCCCTGATCAGTGGGGGGGATTCTGTTTCTCTCTTTCCTTCTGCTCTCCACCCGCCGCCCCCCCCCCACTGGCATATGTGTTCTCTCTCTCTCCCTCATGTGTGTGCACATTCTGAAATTAAAAAAAACAAAGAAAGAATAAGCTAATAATTGTATTTGAAATATGTATAGCATTTTCCTTTTAAACACAAAATGATTTTTGGGCTATCACATTTAGTATAAGTCGTTAATGATGAAGGTATGGTGGGAGGGCCAAGAAGAGGGAACTAAGTGAGCATCTTGTGTGCCAGGTCTTATGATAAAGGATTTACACATCTCAACCCCTGTGACCCTCACAATATATTACTAACACTTGAAAAGTTGACGGTGCCTCATAGAGAACATGCAAGAAAGCTCTATTCCCCCCTTGTAATGATTCTGTATATAATACACAAATACACATATAAGTTTCAAACACGAAAGAAAGTAGATAGGATAAATTATTGTCACTCCTTATGCTTTCCATAATCTCACTTTCTTTCATGTATGTAATTGCCATTAACAATTTTGATTATGTGCTCCCAATTTTTTTTATTTGCACATATGTATCTGACTTTTAAAATATGATGGTAATTGTAGAGGAGTATAATTCATTGGAATATAAATATGAAATGATTTAATTTTTTAAAAATGACTTTCCCCCAACTATGTATGTTTTAAACTTCTCTTTCTTATTGGGTGGTATGTAGGTTCTTTAATGAAATTTCAGTCCCTTTCTATAACTTTCCTGTTACTTTCAGTTATTAGAATAATTTCCTTTAAATATTTATGATTCTATATTTTTTAAGACCTTAGTCTTAAATGCAATTCAGAGGGAATTTCCTTCCCTGAACACCACTGAAGGCCAGATCTGTGTGGGCTCCAACTGCTCTGTGTGGGAGTCGGGGTAGGAAACTTGCCTGCAGCTTTTTCTTGGTTGGCCGTATCTGCTATTCTACTACTTATGAGCTTGATGAAGGCAGTAGAAGTATCAGAATGCTCCTTGCAAAAGAGGCTTCCTTCTTTCCAGTCTTCATGGGCCTCAGTAGTCCTTTATCATATTTAGATACCTATTCCAGCCAAGGATGGCGTCCTTTCTCATTCTTTAATAGGGCACACCCCTGTCCCCATGCAACACCCAACTATGGTGGTTTTAAGAAGAGTTCTTCCAGTCTCAACTGCTTGCTGAATTTCTCCCTAAGGCTGTTAGACACATGTGGGATCCCTTCTTCCATCTCAGTCAGAAATCAAGAACTTGATAGGGATGGGAGCAGTTCTGACTTTCTTTCTACCTGGCACCTCCTGTCGCTGGCCACTTGCCATCTTTCTCCAGTTCTCTGCTATGTAGGGAGACCATTAGATCCACTGGTCCTATGTGGGGAGCACAGAGCAGATCATTAGATCTGCTGGCCAACCAGACATGCAGATGAGGACAAGGTACCAAACTCTTCTTGCAGTCTCTCCCAGTCTTTACAGGCAGTTCTGTTGAAGCCTCACTAGATTGTCTACCTTTTTCTAGGGGAGGGGAAGCAACATTCTCTCTCTCTCTCTCTCTCTCTCTGTCTCTTGCAAGGGAGTTGAGGGAGTTGAGAAAAATAGACTCTTTTTATGAATTGCTATTGTAAGCCTGGTGACCTCCTCCTCTCTCAGTTCTCTTTTTATGTGGACTGGAGGAAGGTCATGTGGTGGTGGGTGGTAGTAGGACTTGTTGTACATTTTTGTTTCTGCAAGGTCTGTGGGAAGGAGGGTGACCCCAGTTTTGACTGCTTTGTACACATAAAACATGAAATGCTTAGTGCCTTCTATTTTCAGCCCTGACCCTTAGGTGAAACTTTGCACCGTGAGAAAAATCCAAGTTGACATCTTGTTTCATATCCTTATGCACTAAGAATTTGCTCCCTGCGCTGTTTGTTCTCTATTTGTCCCTCTGCCAGAGATCTGTTCTCCACCTTTATCTGCCCTGCAGTGTGCCCTAGAAAGCTGACTTCTATGGATTACATTACTTTGGCTCCCTTGTCCTCTTGCTTCTGGGTGGTTCTGACTAAAAGAGACACTGGTAGGAGATTGGAGAGTGGTAAAGAAGGAAGTTGGGTTATTTATAACCTTGACGCTCTCTCCCAACCCATGTTCCTCTGTGGGTGAAGCACCTGGCTAGCTGCCGTTCTTGCTCCTTTAGCTCAAGACTGGTAGGGCTTCCCACTGTCGCTGATACCATGGTGCATTACCATCCCGTGTTGCTTCCCTTAACCGTTTCTGTCCCTTTAACCCTGTCCACACCCCTGAAAAGGGCCCCTTCTTAAAATAATTTTTGTTAAATCCTTTGAGTGGGCCACCTGTTTCCTGTCATGACCATGACAATAGTGCTACTATGTCATTAGAAATATATTCATTAAAATGAAAAGAAAATATAATCTAAAAGAAATCTAAAAGAAAATATAATCTAATCACAAGAAACATCAGCCATACTCAAATTGAGGGACATTTTACAAAGTAATTGACTTGTTCTCTTTAAAAATGTCAAAGTCATAAAAGACAAAGGAAGATGAAGGGACTATTCCAGATTAAAGGAGACTAAAGATACTTGGCAAGTAAATGCAATACCTGGTCTAAGTAGAAGGAGAGAGAGAGAAAGGGAGGGAGGGAGGGAAGATAAAGCAATTGGGATAAAATGTTGACATTTGGGGAGTTCATTCTACTGTTTTTACTTTTCTGTGACTCTGAAGTTATTTCAAGATGAAATGAGCATGCAGTGTACATGACCTCTGCCTTGCTGTGGGTCGTTTATGTAGGTTTTCTCCCATTTTTCTACAGGACAAGCAGTCCTGCAGTGAACCCTTGTACACTTATCTCTCTGTATATGTGCCAATATTTCTGTTAAACAGAGTTGAAGAAATAGAGCTATTGAATCAAAGGTCATACACATTATACATTTTGGCAGATTTTGCCAAGTTGTGAAGACTGTTTAGTAAATACCTAAAATCTGTTTTATATTACAGCAAAAATATGAGAAAGCTTTTATTAAACAGTTAGATTGTAACCTATATAAATCGGTCTTTCAAACTGATCAAATTTAAGTCACTAGAGTTAAGTTATTTGTACATGCATGAGCTCCTCTTGCCCCTACCCTTTGGCCTGTTACATTTTTAAGAAAAAGATTATTTATTTATTTATTTATTTGAGAGAAGGAGTGAGCGAGAGATATAAAGAGAGAATACATGAGCAAGGGCAGAGGGAGAAGCTGACTCCGTGCTGAGCTGGGGGCCTGATGTGGGTCTTGATCACAGGACCATGGGATCATAACTTGAAGGGAAGGCAGACATTTAACCAACTGATCACCCAGGCACACATGGTCTGTCACATTTTTTAATGCCCCGTTGTTTGCATCCCTCCTTTGCCCTGGAGCTTGTGACTCATCTTCTTTTGGTCTGATTTCTCAACTCCATTTATTTAGGAGGGTAAAAGAGTTAAAATACTACTTTCAGAAGTGAATCATACTTGATTTTTGTATTAAGAATGACCTTGCTTCTTTCCATATAACCAAAATCCTTCGAAAGATCACCAAGTGACTTAATATCAAGGATGAATTCAGAAATGTTATAACATTGTATGTGCTATGGTGAGCATTGTGAATTGTGTAAGACTGATGAATCACAGACCTGTATCCCTAAAACAAATAATACATTATATGTTAATTAAAAAAGAAAGCAAGAATATTTCTATTAAAATAAAAAAAGTAGACTTTAGAGAAAAGAAAATCACCAGGCAAAAGAGGGAAGTTATATAATGATAAAACAATAAATCCTTCAGGAAGACATAGAAATCTGGGCACATGGGTGGCTCAGTGGGTTAAAGCCTCTGCTTTTGGCTCAGGTCGTGATCCCTGGGTCCTGGGATCGAGCCCCACATCGGGCTCTCTGCTCTGCGGAGAGCCTGCTTCCTCCTCTCTCTCCCTGCCTGCCTTTCTTGCCTACTTGTAATCTCTGTCTGTCAAATAAATAAATAAAATCTTAAAAAAAAAAGAAGAAGACATAGAAATCCTAAGTATATATACACTGAACAACAGAGCTGCCTACTATGTGAAGCAAAAACTAATAAAAATTACAGAAATAGAAAAAAATTGCTATACAGTTTAAAGAATACATTTACACAATTGTTCTTTGGATATAGTCACAATGTGTTAAAGCTGAAAAGAAAGTTATAGACCATTTGGTCCACTCTCTTCTTTTGGTGATGTGGAAACTGTGAAATACAGAATTTGTTATATTGCCTGAATTCACGGTCCTGATAACTGGCAAAACAATAGCTAAGCACTCCTATTCTGACCTTTCTGCTTCCTATCTGAACTATCCTAAGTAAGGGTCTACAGGCTATGCTATGGAACAGCTCATGCTATTAGCCAAGTTACAAGACTGGAGATGATTCATGCAAGGATGCCTGGGAAAAAAAATTATTTCAAGTACATAATGAAGAAAAATTTGCATAATGTGATCAGTATAAATGATTTACTGGAATATTACTGGTAAGGTGGGTACTTCTGTTTTGACTGCTGGGAACTGCATCAAAAGGTACAGTAATTATTGTATTAAAATATATTAATACCTTAGGCTCAAAGAGTTTTGCACAAGTGATAATTCTAGCATGCTTCATATACACAATGTAAACTATGACTAAACATGTATCCCCTGCTTTCTGAAAGTTTGTGTTACTCCATTTCGCTTTTACAGAAGCCTTACATTAAAATGGTGAGAGGTTTTGCTGTGTTTTGCTTTTGTTTTTTGGTAAAGCAAAAATCCTCTTTGGATTTTCTTTCCATTAGAGAAACAGCTACTAATGTAAATCTTTCCTTTTTTTAAAATTTAAATTCAATTAGTCAATGTATAGTACATCATTAGTTTTTGATATAATGTAAGTCTTTCCTAAGAGCAGAATGGACTAACATGAACTTTCAGAAAGCAGGGGATACTTTTCCTTTTATGCCATTTTGGTTGGTAAAAGGTTTTATAGGATGCTCTACTTTTGGGTAGTGGGAGAAACCCATATTTGAAAATGATTAAATTTCCTAGATAATCTGTGAAGCTGAAATTGGATGATTTAATCCTAATTCTTTTTACAGTGGCATAATTCATACAAAGATCCCATAATTTGGCTTTTATAATTGAAATGAACAATTCTCTGAGTGTTTATGCTATAACAAAGAAAGACAACATATAATACCAGTGTGAGCACTAACCCATCTCACCCCTGCCGAGTCATTTACTTTCGCTTTGGAAACGTATTTTTAAAATTTGGCTAGATATTGTTGTGTGCATCATTCTGGAAACTCAGAAGGTTTCATATAGAATCCTTAAGTTTGAATGCCACTAGATCATGTCTGTACCTTCTTTATAACTCTGGTGCAATCACTAACAGAACCTACTGGGATTTGAAAAACTTAAATTGGCACATGAAAATTTTGTAGCAGGGTGGGGCTAACTTTTAATAGGTCTGATTATCAAGAGAAAGAAGATGGCTGGCTAGGGAAATGACAGTTTCTATTCCAAAGAACCCTAAGATTTAGCCTTGATTTGGATTGATGTGGTTATCCAAAGGGATCCATCTGGTCAGTGGGTGGTAGCAAGAGGCATTTCAGTCAATGATGATATCCTAATTTGGGTGGCTCCAAGTCTTCAGCTAGCAGTTGTGGGTTAAAGAGAGTTGATAATGGCTGGGCAGATGGTCAGGTCCCAACTAAGTGTCTCTCAGTCCTGACACACTCAATTTCCTCTATCTAAAAGAAATATTAGGGTGCCTGGGTGGCTCAGTGGGTTAGGCCTCTGCCTTTGGCTCAGGTCATGATCTCAGGGTCCTTGGATGGAGCCCCATATTGGGCTCTCTGCTCAGTGGGGAGCCTGCTTCCCCCCCCCCCCCCGCCTAATTGTGATCTCTCTCTCTGTCAAATAAATAAATAAAATCTTAAAAAAATAAAACAAATATTTTGTTTTACCCCCTTACTTAACATAAAATAGTCTACAAACATATTTTTTAAAAAAACATAGTTGACAAATATTACCTTAGTTTCAGGTATACAACATAGTGATTCAGCAGCTCTATATGTTATGCTGTGCTCACCACAAATGTAGCTCCCATCTGTCACCACACAATGTTATTACAATACCATTGACTATATTCCCCATGCTGTACCTCTCATCCCTGTGACTTACTCATCCCATAATGGGAAACCTGTACCTCCCACTTCCCTTCACCCACTTTGTCCATACCCTGACCCTCTTCCTGTTGGCAACCACTTGTTTGTTCTCTGTATTTATGGGTCTATTTCAGTTTTCATACAAACATAATTTAAAAAATCTGTATGTACTAATTATAAAATAGAAAAGAAATTTAAAAGTAACTAATAATGTTTATCTTAATATATAATGCTTGTGCACAACCACGTTGGAACTGTGCTTCCCCAAATACACCAGGACAGCACTTCCCAAACTTGACTGTGCATACAAATCCCCTAGGATCTTGTTAAAAAGAAGATTCTTGTTCATTATGTGTTGGGTGGGCTCTGAGATTCCTTATTTCTTACAAGCTTCCTGGTGATGTCCATGCTGTTGGTACATGGAATACATTTTTTTCCTAGAAGACATAATGAAGACTGTTGCACTGGGAAAGGGAAAGCTACAAATGTAATCTGACAGAGGTGCATTGAATTAGTGATTGAATTGCCTGGCATAGTGTTGTCATTATTAATATGATTCTTTGGGAAATTCATGATCAATTTTTGGCAAAATTCAGATCAAAACAAAGTCAACTTTTCCCTTGATCTGCACAGTAGCTGCATCCTTGCAAAAATATTTTGTATTTCTGTGTGAAACAAAGTTCAGTCCTAGGCTCAGGTAATTATAGACAAATTTTTCACCTACAGGAATGCTTGGTGGGATACTTGAAGTTTTTGTGGAATGTGGGACCACCCTTTGTATAGAGAACTATCCCATGGATTGCTGGACAGTTAGTATCCTTGACTCCTGCCCACTAAATATCAATAGCACACCCAATCATTGTGACAACCCAAAATTGTTGCCCAAATACTCGGGAGCACAGAGGATCGACAGAGTATGAATCAAGACAGAGTGCCAGCCTTGGTCTGCTCATTGGTAACTGTGGTAGAAACCCATTGCAGGGGTTCAAACACGTCAAAGCTTAGGGAGTACAGCGCTTGGAGACTGGGAAGTCCAGACTCACTCTGTTGTGCGTGGTCCGTTTGCGTATGATAGAAATACTACAAACTCTGTTGGGGAAGGGATGGGCTGGAATTGGGCATGCCTCTCAAATGTTAATGCATCTACAAATCCCTCTAGGATCTTGTTGAAATGCAGGGGGCGGTGCAGCAGATCTGGGGTGTGCCCTGAGATTCTGCATTTCCAGCAAGTTATTAGGTGTGGCTGTGGCTCCACAAGCTCTGAGTAGCAAGAGACAGAATATCTAACTTGGTGGGCTGTAGGTTGAAAACACCAGGCCCTGGAGCTGAGACTTGGGCAGTCAGAAGTGAACAATGATCATCCCATCTTTCTTTCCACTCCATAAGGATGATTTTTTTTCCTCATTCTTTTTTTTAAATTCTCAGATTAATGAAAATCAGCATACTAAGGTGGAGCTAGCTTGTCTGCAGGATTACTGATTCTTATCTTTAGAGTGGGGAAGCTTTGGGTCACATTTTATCTAAAGGTCATTTTAGGTCTTAAAGGTACAGAGTAAATGCTACAGAGATGTTATTTATGTCATCAAAGGGTTTAATTAGGCATAATCTGACATACTGTTAATAGATAATTAAAAGCCAAATTTTCCAAAGATAACATCCAGTTCAAATAATTAGTTACTGATGATTGAGAACTTTCTCTAAAACTACTGAGGGAAATTTTGTTATTTGGTTCTAGATTCAAAAAGACAGACACACAATACATGTGTTATAAATCTCTACTCTTGTGGCCAGAGTTTTGCAAGCAGGTACTTAAGGCATGAAATTTAAGGAGGCATCTGCTCTCGGGGGTTGCACAAGTACATGGTTGGCACACAAGAGTGATTGCCTCCTTAAATTTTGTACTCCCCCTCTGCTACCTTGCCCTAATTCTGACCCTGCCACTATCCATGACAGACATTGCTAGGAGATAATGTCCATGTTAAAGATTGCATGATGGATGTACCATTTACCTGGATGAAGATTTCTTCCATGTATCTTTGGTTGATTACCTGTTATCTGGAACACTGTTCTTATTCATAAGATTTTTTAGCTTGTCACAATAAACCCCATAGAAAGTCATACTAGATCTTTTCTTAAAGACATGTATAGAGAAGAATCTCAATAATTTTCTAAACAGATTTCTTTGTATCTAACATTTCTTCTTGGTCTTCTTATAAATATAATATTATTTTACCAAAGAATTACATGGCTTGCATATTTATTATTTTGAAAGCTTACCTATGGGTGAGATATCTGGGTTTAGTGAATAAAAATGGGCAAAACAAGCCAAAACAGAACACAAAAGTAAAAACTACAAACCAATATCCCTTTCTCCACATGACTTGTAGGTATGATTAAGTCATGAAAAATTTGTTATTTGTGTAAGAGAATAAGATCCCAAAGGCCAAAACCAACACTTGAAATGCTTTTGTTGGAAAAGCCAACCTAGAGTGCTATATAGCTAGGTTTTAATTGCTTTGTTTCAGACCTGCTATACCAATATCTCTGAGTGAAGAGTAGACATTTGGAATGTATAAAGCTGCAAGGAAATGCTGGTGCTCAGGCAGAATTAAGAACTAGAGCCCTAAAAAATATGTTTATTTTCAGGGTGTCAGAAAATGCTCACATGGTGAAAACAAAGTTTATTTCACTATATGTTGGCCTAAAGATGTGTTACCAATTTTTAAACATTTTTATTTAATGTATGAAAAAATGATATTACAACTGCAATAATGAAACTAAAACAAACAAATTCTACGATCCTTACAAATAACTCACTTGTTTTCATTTTTTCTTTCCCTAGCTTAGTCTGACCCCAGGCTTCATAGGTATGTGGATTTTGCAGTGGTGGAAGGTCCCATACTCAAAGAGGCCCCACAAATTATGTAGCTGGTCATGTCTATTTATGTGTATATATCTGCATATAATTTTACATAGTTTGGAGTCCAGTGATGATTTGATGTTGTGCTCTTTTTTTTTTTTTAACCAAATTACATCGTAAGTATTTTTTCATGGCACTTTGTGCTGTTTCACCATCTTCCTGATGATTAGTTTTAATGAGTATATAATATTCAATTAATCTTATCTATAATTAACTAACATTCTCATACCTTAGCTTAATTTTCCCCATATTAAGCTCCTTATTTTTCACTAATATACATTCTATAGCAATAACAACTTTGTGCATTTAGCTTTAGTCTTTGAAAAAGTTTACTCAGGATACATTCCCAGGATGGGAATCACTGGGCTATGCTGACCATACTTCTTGGTTTGCCTAGGACAGAGATAGTTTATGCCTGGTATATTTACTAATAGTGCCCCTTTTGATCTCAGAAGTGCTCCCATTTGGGCTATAAGTTTTACAGTTCTTGGCTATGACTGGTATTACAACTATTGAGTACTTTTAGAAGGGACAACGATAAAATCAAATGATCAATAAGATATTATAACACAAATAACATTGAGAATAACCACTTTGGAAAATAAAACACAGGAAAACCCCCCAGCTTCTTTAGAAAAGATGCTCAAACTAAATTTAAATTCTAAATCACATGCTAATTGAGAAGGATGGAATTAAATGACCAGTAATATTTTGGGGTATTTTTAATTGTTAGCATATATATGGTTGTTAATGCCCCATGGTGGTGGGAGGTAAACTTACAAATCAAGATGCTAACTTTATTATTTTATTTATTTATTTTTTAAAAAGATTTATTTATTTATTTATTTGACAGGCAGAGATCACAAGTAGGCAGAGAGGCAGGCAGACAGAGAGAGAGGAAGAAGCAGGCTCCCCGTTGAGCAGAGAGCCCAGGACCGCAGGATCATGACCTGAGCTGAAGGCAGAGGCTTTAACCCACTGAGCCACCCAGGTGCCCCCTAACTTTATTATTTTAATTTCTAAAATTTATTTTATGTTAACTTTATTTTTAAAGACCACAGATAATTCAGGTAGTGCATTAAAATTTTTTAAACTGGCATGACCAGCTTAAAATTTGTGATAATTCAGAAAGGATTTCTCTTTGTCAAGAAAAAAGGGGTATTGCTAAGTAAGGAATAATGTACAGAGAGAAGTATTTATTCAGTTTGGAGAATAAAGAACTTCAGTAATTGTACTTACCTAGACAAAGTGAAATGACTCTGTAAGCTGAGTCTCATTGCTGCTTGGACTGATGCCCTAATTTACCAATTCAAATAATTCTTAACTATTCATTAAAGTGAGCTCTTCTTCCAAATGTGGTTGATATGTCTAGCTCCAGTTAGTATATGAACATGGCCATGGCAAAGCCTCGTTTCCTCTAAAGTAGTACATCATTACATTACTTCTCCCCATTTCAGACAGGCTTGCCCCTTGAATTTGTTCTAAATTTATGGTATTTTGCTTTTTTCCTTTGAAGCTAGAGGCTATATTTTCAGGATAAATGCAAAAACTCAACTGCTTCTAAGACCGTGTTTGGATGTGACCTTTATGAAACAAAGTGTAGTCCAGGATTTACAGGGCATGAAGATTCTGACAGAATGTTTCCTCCTTCAGGAAGGAAAGGGCAAGTGAAGGTCAGGGGCACAGTCCTGGATATGAAGGTAGGGCTGCTGGGGAGATCAGGGAGTCTTTTCATGGAAGATTAAGGAGTTTTGAAGGTTCTGTTGAGTCTGAAATAGCATCACTTTAATCTTATCTTCAATACCTATTAAATCCATGACCAAGGATAAGTTAGTCATTCTCTGAGACTTAGTTTCCTTGTCTGTGTATTACTGAACAGATTTCTCCCACAGTAACTGCGTGGTGAGTTTTGTTCCTAAAATTGGAAGAATAGACAAGGATGCCTGAGAGGACAGGTAGTCAGGGAAAAGTCATGAAAGTTGGAGTTTTGGGAGATTCTTCTCAAGCAGAGCAGATCCCCAAGCTTGAGGAAAGGAGGTAGGAGTACTTTGGGTAGGCTTAGCCATCTTGATTAGCTGGATCAGAGTGCATGATTATCCATTTATGCCCTTGCCAGGAGACAGGCATCTTTTAGGGCAATGCTGGCTTCATAGGGTGTGGTCTGGAGATGACCAGAGTGGGGCAGTGGCCAGAGGGAGTATACCCGTTGCAAGGGCAGAAACCAGGATGGTAGGGGCAATAGTGACTTCAAGGAGAAGATACAGTTGTGCAAGAAAGTAATTCTGCATCTGGATATCTGTCCTAAACCTTTAGTTTTGGATTCAGTGACCTCTAAAAAGCACCTTTCATGTCTAGAATCATGCATTATTCTCTCCTTTATTTATTGAGATCTGACCAAGTGCTCAGCACTGGGGAAAAAGGGGAACGAGATATAATCTCTATTCCCAGAGCTCTCATGGTTTAAGGTGGAGACATTCATTATAGTTCAATGAATATATCAAGGCTTATTTATGAACCTTCCTGGATAACTTGACTTTGTGCTGGAAGTGAAAATCCTGCCTTTCCTTCCAGGAAGCAAGGCTTAGATGTTGTCTTTGTCTGGTGCCCCAGTGTCTGGGTCTGGTGGTGATTCAGCTTTGTAAATCTAACCTTCACCCCAGGGAATCAATCTGCCAAACTGGTTCTGTCCCATCTGTGTTGTCTGGTTTCTCTGCTGGTTTTCTTTTTCTTGGGAAGGGGACTAAAGATACTCTTCCAACATCTTGAACCCTCTTGGTCACTTTCCCATAGAACAGGCTTTGGGTTCCTTTTCCTTGACGCCAGCCCCTACATCAGCTGGTAGATTGAGGACCTAGTTCTTCATCCTGGTGCCTGTCACTAGTGCTATTTCCTAGGAACACTAAGCCAGGACCTACTCCCATTAACTGTATTGTCTCATCTAACCCCCAAATCCCTCTCCCTTTTTCTATTTTGTTTATCGTGGATCTGACTGTCTCCAGCCATTGACACCTACCTGAAGATAGGTGAGAATAGTTAAAATGGGTGGCTCAGTTGGTTAAGCAGCTGCCTTCGGCTCAGGTCATGATCCCAGCGTCCTGGGATCGAGTCCCACATCGGGCTCCTTGCTTGGCAGGGAGCCTGCTTCTCCCTCTGCCTCTGCCTGCCACTCGGCCTGCCTGTGCTCGCTCACTCTTTCTCCTGCTCTCTCTGACAAATAAATAAATAAAATCTTTAAAAAAAATAGTTAAAATGAGGTCAGGCAGCTAGTAAATGGAAACACAAAGAATTCAAACCCAGGCAATCTGATGCCAGATAACCACCACGTTGCTATCTCTCATCATTGTATAGGCACTCCTCCATTGTATCTACTATCCAGCACTGCTTCTCTTGAGAAAATTCAATTCAGAGTCCAGTCTATTGCTTTGTGTGCAATCTGGTTTTCTCCTTCCCTCCTTTCCTCCCTTCTTTCCTTCCTTCCTTTCTCTGGAAGCTTTTTAGATCTTAAATTTATAGCTAGTGTTCTTTCATGTGTCTTGATGTAGGTCTTTTTCTCTTTTCTTTAATTAAAGATTTTATTTATTTATTTGAGGGATCACAAGTAAGGCAGAGAGGCAGACAGAGAGAGAGGAGGAAGCAGGCTCCCCGCTGAGCAGAGAGCCCGATGTGGGGCTCAATCCCAGGACCCTGAGATCATGACCTGAGCCGAAGGCAGAGGTTTTAACCCACTGAGCCACCCAGGCGCCCCTTTTCTCTTTTCCTTTATACTTTTGGTCAGCAAATACTTTCAATTTTTTAATTCTAGAGAAATGTCCTGATTCATTTCTTTGACAGATTTTCCTGTTTATCCATTCTCTCTTTATGAAAAACAAAATCCTAGATATTTGACTGATCTGATCCTCAATGGACTCCTGAACTGATCCTCTATGTTAACTTTTTTCTCTCATATTTTTCATATTTGAATTCCACTCTTTGGGGGAGTTTCCTCAATTCTATTTTCCAATTCTTCTACTGAGTTTTTAATTTTGGCAATCATATTTAAATTTCAAAGAATGTTACTTATTTATATCATCCTGTGTGTTTTTAAAAAGATTTTATTAATTTATTTGAGAGAAAAAGCAGAAACAGGGGGGAGGAGCAGAGGGAGAGAGAGAAGCAGATTCCCTGGTGAGTAGGGGGCCTGACTCAGGGCTCCATCCTAGTACCTCTGGGATCATGACCTGAACTGAAGGCAGGCACTCAACCTACTGAGCCACCCACCCATCCCTATATCATCCTGTGTTTTAAAAAAAATAGATTCAATATTTTGTTTATTTTCTCCAATCTCTCAAATCTCCAATTAGAAACTTTTGATGTTCTCTTTTATTTCTAATACTGTTCCTTCCATTCTTGTTTTTGTTTTTGTTTTGGGGTTATCTTGTTTAAAGGAGAAAGCTGATCCTTGTGTGAAACATTCTTTTTTATTTTTTTTGAATTTTTAAAATTTAAATTCAGTTAATTAACATATAATGTATTATTAGTTTCAGAGGTGGAGGTCAGTGATTCATCAGTCTGATATAATACCCAGTGCTCATTATATCAGGTACCCTCCTGAATATCTATTACCCAGTTACCCTCTCCCCCTTCTCTTTTCCCCTCTAGCAATCCTGTTTGTTTCCTATGATTAAGAATCTCTTATGGCTTGTCTCCCTCTCCGGTTTCGTTTCGTCTTACTTCATTTTTTCCTCTCTTTCCCTATGATCCTCTGTTTTGTTTCTTAAATTCCACATATGAGTGAGATCATATGATAATTGTCTTTCTCTGATTGACTTGTTTTACAAAGCATAATACCCTCTAGTTTCAGCCACATCATTGCAAATAGAAGATTTCATTTTTTTTTATGACTGAGTAGTAATTCATTGTATATATCTACACCATACACCACATCTTCTTTATCCATTCATCTTTTGATGGCACCTGGGCTCTTTCCACAGTTTGGCTATAGTGGACATTGCTGCTGTAAACACTGGGGTGCAGGTGCCCCTTTGGATCACTACGTTTGTATCATTGGAGTAAATACTTAGTAGTGCATGGGTTCTAATAGTGCATTAGAAACTCTATTTTCAACTTCTTGAGGAACCTCCATGCTGTTTTCCAGAGTGGCTGCACCAGCTTGCAACCCACCAACGGTGTAAGAGAGTTCCTCTTTCTCCGCATCCTCACCAACATCTGTCATTGCCTGAATTGTTAATTTTAGCCATTCTGACTTGTGTGAGGTGGTATTTCACTGTGGTTTTGATTTGCATTTCCCTGATGCTGAGTGATATGGAACATTTTTTCATGTGTCTATTGGCCATTTGGATTCTTCTTTGCAGAAATGTCTGTTCCTGTCTTCTGCCCATTTCTTGATTGGATTATTTGTTCTTTGGGTGTTGAGTCTGGTAAGTTCTTTATAGACTTTGGAATTAGCCCTTTGTCTGATAAGACATTTGCAAATCTCTTCTCCCATTCTGTTCGTGGTCTTTTGGTTTTGTAGACTCTTTCCTTTGCTGTGAAAAAGCTTTTTATTTTGATGAAGTCTGAATAGTTCATTTTTTTTGGAGACGTGTCTAGCAAGAAGTTGCTGTGGCCAAAGTCACGGAGGTTGTGTCCTGTGCTCTCCTCTAGAATTTTGATGGATTCCTGTCTCACATTGAGGTCTTTCATCCATTTTGAGTCTATTTTTGTGTGTGGTGTAAGGAAATGGTGCAGTTTTATTCTTCTGCACGTGGCTAATTTCCCCACCATTTGTTGAAGAGACTGTCTTTTGTTCATTGAATCTTCTTTCCTGCTTTGTCGAAGATTAGTTGACCATAGAGTTGAGGATCCATTTCTGGGGTCTCTATTCTGTTCCATTGATTTGTGTGTCTGTTTTTGTGCCAGTACCATACTGTCTTGATGAGTACGGCTTTGTAATAGAGCTTGAAGTCTGGCATTGAGATGCCACTAGCTTTGTTTTCTTTTTCAACATTCCTTTGGCTATCTGAGGTCTTTTCTGTTTCCATACAAATTTAAGGATTATTTGTTCTAGCTCTGTGAAAAAAGTTCATGGTGTTCTGGTAGGGATTGCATGGAATGTATGGATTGCTCTAGGTACCGTAGACATTTTAACAACATTTGTTCTTTCAATCCATGAGCCTGGTGGCTCAGTGGGTTAAAGCCTCTGCCTTCAGCTCAGGTCATGATCCTGGCGTCCTGGGATCGAGCCCCACATCGGGCTCTCTGCTCCGCGGAGAGCCTGCTTCCTCCTCTCTCTCTCTGCCTGCCTGTCTACCTACTTGTGATCTCTGTGTGTCAAATAAATAAAATCTTAAAAAAAATAAAGAAAGGATGCAGTATTTTGTCAAATGCTTTTACTGCATCAATTGAGAGGACCATAAGGTTCTTGTCTTTTCTTTTATTGATATAGTGTATCACACTGATTTGTTTGCAGATGTTGAACCACCCTTGCAGACCAGGAATAAATCTCACTTGCTTGTGGTGAATTATCCTTTTTTTTTTTACATCCATGTAAGAATTCTTACATCCGTGTAAGAATTTTTACATCCATGTTCATCAGGGATATTAGTCTGTAATTATCCTTTTTAGTGGGGTCTTTGTCTCGTTTTGGGATCAAGGTAATGCTGGCCTTATAGAATGAGTTTGGAAATTTTCCTACCATTTCTGTTTTTTGAAACAGCTTCAGAAGAATAGGTATTAATTCTTCTTTAAATGTTTGGTGAAATTCCCCAGGGAAGCCATCTAGCCCTGGACTCTTGTTTATTGGGAGATTTTTGATTATTGCTTCAATTTCCTTACTGGTTATGGGTCTGTTCAGGTTTCCTCTTTCTTCTCGTTTCAGTTTTGGTAGTTTTTAAGTTTCTAGGAATGTATCCATTTCTTCCAGATTGTCCTCAGGCTACTTTCAGGATTTTGTCTTTGTCTTTTAGATTTGCAAGTTCCACTATTATATGTTGGGGTGTTGACCTATTTTTGTTGATTTTGAAGGGGTTCTCTATATGCCTCCTGGACTTGGATCCCTGTTTCCTTCCCCAGATTACGTAAGTTCTCCACCATTATTTGTTCCAATATACCTTCTGACTCTCTCTCTAATTCTCTTTCCTCTTCTTCTGGGATCCCAATTATTCTAATATTTTTCTGTTTTATGGTTTCACTTATCTCTTGAGTTCTCCTCTTGTGATCCAGCAGTTGTTTCTCTCTCTCTTTCTCAGCCTCTTTATTCTCCATCATTTTGTCTTCTATATCACTAATTCTCTCTTCTGCCTCATTTAGCCTAGCAGTTAGAGCCTCCATTTTTGATCGTATCTAATTAATAGCCTTTTTGATTTTGACTGGATGTGATTTTAGTTATTTTATTTCTCCAGAAAGGGATTCTCTAGTGTCTTTTATGCTTTTCTCAAAGGCCAGTTAGTATCTTTATAATTGTTATTCTGATCTCTAGTTCCAACATCTTACTTATATCCATACTGATTAGGTCCCTGGCATCATTACTGCCTCTTGTTCTCTTTTTTGAGGTTAGTTTTTCCATCTTCTCATTCTTGCAGAAAGTGGTTGCTTTTCTATTTGTAGAGTTGCAGCTATTCTTTTCTTAGATCTCCAGAAGAATTTGCAGGTGTTCAGAATGCTTTGATACTTATCTAGCTGAATTTCTGGGACCAGATGAAAGTAAGGTCTCCTATTCCTCTGCCATCTTGGACTATATCTATGTGAAACATTCTGTGTGAAGTTGTGGTATTTGACTAATCCACATGTTGACTATCCCAGCTATTATGGCTCTGTAACAAATTTCTCCCAAATGTGGTGGCTTTAAAAAACAATAATCATTTCTTACCTTTGAAGATTTCTGTAGGTAAGAAAGTTCCTAGGGGTTCTGATTGGTGGTTTTGTCCCCATAAATTGGGACTGCAATCATCTGAGGGCTTGACTGAAACTGGAAGATCCACTTCCAAGGTGATTCATTCAAGTGTCTCGAGAGTTAGTGCCAGTGCTGGGATCTCCACATGGGCCTCTCCAAAAACTGTTCTTCCAGTATGGTAGCTGGATTCTTCAGAGTGAGCAGTTCAAAAGAACAATGTGGAAGCTGTGAACCCTTTTAAGACATATCCTTCAAAATCTTTCCTTGTCACTTCTCCTATATTCTATTAGCCTTATAAAACCATACATTATTTAATTTAATGTGGGAGGGGACTGAACAAATGCATATCAAGAGGTAAGAGTTGGGGCAACTGGGTGGCTCAGTCAGTTAAGCGTCTGTCTTTGGCTCAGGTCATGATCTCAGGGTCCTGGGATTGAGCCCCAGGTTGGTCTCCCTGCTCAGCAGGAAGTCTGCTTCTCCCTCTGCCCCCACCGCTTGTGCTCTCTCTTGCTCCTTCTTTCAAATAAATAAATAAATAAATAAAGTCTTTGAAAGAAAAAGAGGTGAGGGTTATTGGAGGTAATTTTGGGAAACAGGTATAGAGCTCACTTCCAATTCATTGTCCTGTCTTTAGTTTTACAACTTGTTCTTACTTTGGGGTGTAGATTAGTTTCCAGTTTTAAGCCCCTCTGGGGTTCTGTGGAGAAGTCAGCTAACTTTGTGTCCTTATTTCTGTAACTGCCACACACATTATGCTATGCCTTTTCCCCTGGTCCCTCTCCTTTTCATCTTTCAGCATTTTCTTGAAATCTGTCTGCCAGTGGACTCTCTCCTGTTCTCTTTTTTTATGGTAGGTGTATATATTATTCCTTCACTCTCATTAGTAAATTCTTAAGAGAACAGAGAGAAATGTATTTGATCAGTCTGTCATTTTTAACTTGAAGCCAGACATTTTTTTTAACACAGCTCTCAGAATGGGACATAATTTTATTTCATAAGTGAATTTTCTGATTATGAATAAATTGCCTTTCCCTAATACCTAAGAACCTCTAGTTAATCTAATTGAAATTGAGGGATTAAAAGAAAAACATTGGTTTAATCTATTAGACATAAATAATACCATGTGTAATATGCTGCTTGACACTTAAATTTTGGTAGCCTTATTTTGGTATTAATATAAAATTAGGGCTGCAATTAATAATGGGCTCCATGCTGTGATATTGACACTGTATTTTAGAAGCTAAAAAGATGAGCTGATGATTGGTGATCCTGTCACTTTTGTGGCTGAAATAACTCTATAATATACCTTTTTGTATCATTAAAAACATCTCCTTCCCTCACCAAACACAATTCTCTCATAAATATTTATAGTCCTCCATCCCCTAAGCTTTTTATTACAGAGGCCTTCATTTACCCCGATGCACTGCTCTATCTTGTTTTTTTTTTTTTTGGTTAATAAAGGATGTAAAGGATGCACATTTTTCTTTTGAAACCAGTAAGAAACCAAATTGAAAAAAGCCCAAAATATCTAATGTTAGAGTTAATTTTATATTCAGATTTCTCTTTTTTTCTTAAAACAAAAACCCAACTACTATATAATAATGTTAATTGTTTGAAAAACTGGGAAACACACATAACCAGAAATAAAAAGAATAAACAAAAATCACTCATAATTTCACCATTTTCCTCTTGGTATATACATACACACTCACTATTTTTTGTTTTAATTTTTGTCACTTAATTTTTTAATGATCATATATCATTATTAACAAATATAAGCCCAAAATATAAGCCAGTTATTTGTCAGTATACTTTATGCATCAATAAAGCTGAAATAAAATATTAAAAAAGGAATTAAGACTAAATAATTAATTTAATATATGCATATATTCTACTTTTTGAATATAATATCATATTTAATCAATTCCCTATTGATAGAATTAAAGTTGCTGTAAAATCTTAATTATAATAAACAATGCTGTGATGACTATTCATATATGTGTATGTATACACAAACACATACACTCTTTCTTTGATTCTTTCTGAAGGATAGATCCTTTGAAGTAGAGTATCTGGATTACAGGATATAAACGTTTCATATTGTCAACCTGACCTCCAGAAGGGTGGAAATACTTAACAATCACAAACATGTATTTGAATCCCAGTTCTCCATACTCCTTATAGCACCAATATTAATCATTTAAAAATATTTTCCAATGGCAAGCTTTCCATTTCCACCTCCAGATTCACTCTCCCGTTTCTCCACCCAGCTCTTTGGAGCATTAGTGAGTTCCTTGCCCTCTGGCTCCCTAATGGGTCTGCCAGTGAAGCCATTGGCAGGAGATCAGCAGATGGGAACATGGTGAGGTCAAGGCATGTGTTCTTTTGTTCCCTCTCTGCCAGGAAGATTGGTGGATGGGCTGTATCCTTACAAAACCTCACAGCTCCTGTCTGGTGGTTTTCACTCATTCTGTGTGCCAGGAACTGTTCCTTCTTTCCTCTTTTCTACTGAGGCAGGACAGTGTCTCCCTTCTGGGCTATTGCTAGCCCTGGGTGTTTCACCTTCCCTGACTGGTTTCCGTTAGCACTGTCCATACTTTTGTAAAAAGCTGCCTCATATTAAACTTCCTAATCATTCTGCTTGAGTGTGCCCTGTCCACCCCCACCCCTCCCCAGGACCCTGACTAATAGATGTGTAAACTAATATCTCATGTTTATGGTAATTTTTCTGCCCTATATATTACAATTTACCTCCAGATTTGTCATCTAACCTTGTTTTCAGCATTTTTGCAGTTCAGTATTAAAAAGCTTTACGAAATCAGAGTTATTGACTTTTTCCTTGCTATGTCATGTTTAGAAAATTCTTTCCCACACTGACTGTGCAAATGTACATCTGGATTTCCTTCTTTTTTTGTGAATAATTACATTTTAGTGTTTATATCTTTAATTTATCTGGATTTTATTCTGAATGAAGGTAGGAAAGAGGGATAAAATTTTTTCTTCTTTAAGCAGAGATTTTTCTCCCAGTTTCCCAGCAACACTTACCATTTCCCCACTGACTCAAAGGTCTTCCTTTGTCATTATTAACCACTTATTTATTCTGTTTCAGGGATATATATGTCTATTCTGACTCTTTTGTCAAGCCTTCACATCTTTTTAACTTTAAATATGTTTAAAATATGGTGGAATAAGTTTCACCTCTGTATTCTTTTTCAGAGAATTTCTGGATTTTCAATCTTCATGTTTATTCTTTTAAACAAACAAGGAATTTTTTTTCAAGACCCCTCTGTTCCAAAAGTGTCCTGGGATTATATATGGCATTATATTATATTCACATGTTACTATTATTATTTTTGAAGATTTTATTTATTTGACAGAGAGAGAGGGAGAGAGAGAGAGAGGGAGAGCACACAAGCAGTGGGAGCAGCAGAGGGAGAGAGAGAAGCAGGCTCCCTGCTGAGCAGGGAGCCCCATGTGGGGCTCAATCCCAGGACCCTGGGATCATGACTTGAGCTGAAGGTAGACACTTAACTGACTGAGCCACCCAGGTGCCCCTTATATATTATTTTGTAAAGAATTGGTATCTTTTCAATTTTGAGTCTTCCAGTCCTAGATATATGGTCGCTATATATTTACTTAAGTCTTTTACTGTCCCAAAGATTTCGAACAGTTGTATTTTCATTTTCATTTGTTTCCATGAAGTCTTTTACTGTCTCAGTAAAATTTCCTCACACATCTCGTGTAATTTTTATATTAGAAATAAATTGTCGTTGCTATCGTGGAATTTTTATTCTTGCTATGAAAAGATGCAGTGAGGAAGAGACAGAGTTATTCCTATTTGAGTCTTGAAAAATCTCTAAAACATTTAAACTCAAATTCATTATAAGCTACTTTGCAAAGCATTTCAATTTTTCTCTAATATTTCTACTCATGGTAACTGAACTAGCAATTTCACATTAATCTATAGTCAGATATTATATAGTGTAACTGTTAATTCATTGAAGAATAATGGGCTTCTACTTCTGAGACCACACAGTACCTTAATATTTATACTCTAAATCTTACCAAACATTAGTGGCATCCACAATAACCTTATGAGGAAAGAAATCCATATGTATAAATTAATTATCTATAAAATAAAAACTCCACATACATATATTTTCAACACAGCAACACCAATGCTAAATAAAAACTATGTGCAGATTGAATAGCCCTAGATTTTCCAGAGCTCTTGCTAAATGTGAACAATTTTTACTGCAATAAGATGAATACTAAACATTAACTCTAGAGAATTTAAGTACACTAAATATATAGCTTTAAAAAGGCACCTCTAATTTCAAGCATTGTTGTAGCATTGTTGTAGAAATTATTAATGTTCCAAAGTCTTTATAGATACCCCAAATGAAATTTCTGAGCAGTTTGTTTTCTATAATGTACCTAAAATTTGATGCATTGTTTTGAATTTCTGAATTTAGTTAATTTTTTTAAAAGAATAGACTTTAGTTTTTAGAGCACTTTTACATTCACAGCAAAATTGAGCAGAAGGTACAGAGAGTTCCCATATGCCTTTCACCCCCACACATGCACAGCCTCCCCCATTATCAACAGCCCCCACCAGAGTGGCACATTTGTTACTATTCATGAACCTACACCGACACATCATAATCACCCAAAGTCCATATTTTACATAATGGTTCTGTTTTGGTGTTGTGCATTCATTGGGTTTGGAAAAATTTATAATGACAGATTCCCCATTATAATATCATACACAGTATATCGTATCATTGCCCTAAAACTCCTCTGTGGTTTGCCTATTCATCCTTCCTTCCCCTTAACCCCCAGCAACAACTGATCTTTTCCCTATCTCCATAGTTTTGCCTTTTCCAGAATGTCATATAATGGGAATCATACAATATGTAGCCTTTTCAGATTGGCTTCTTTCAGTTGGGGACATACATTTAATGTTCTTTCGTGTCTTTTTATGGCTTGAGAGCCCGTTTCTTTTTAGTGCTGAATAATATTCCTTTGCCTGAATGTACCACAGTTTCTTTATCCTCTCACCTACTGAAGGACATCTTGGTTGCTTCCAAGTTTTGGCAGTTATGAATGGAGCTGCTGTAAACATCTGTGTGCAAGTTTTTTTTTTTTAAGATTTTATTTATTTATTTGACAGACAGAGATCACAAGTAGGCAGAGAGGCAGGCAGAGAGAGAGGAGGAAACAGGCTCCCTGTCGAGCAGAGAGCCCGACGTGGGGCTCGATCTCAGGACCCTGGGATTATGACCTGAGCCGAAGGCAGAGGCTTAACCCACTGAGCCACCCAGGCAACCCTGTGTGCAAGTTTTTGTGTGGATATGTTTTTAACTCCTTTGCTTTAATACCAGGATGTGGGATTGGTGGATTGTATGGTAAGAATATATTCAGTTTTGTAAGAAACTGTCAAAGTGTCTTCCAAAATGGCCGTACCATTTTGCCTTCCCACCATCAATAAATGAGAGTCCCTGTTACTTCACATCCTTGCCAGCATTTGGCGTTGCCAGTGTTCCAGATTCTGGCCATTCTAATAGGTGTGTAGAGTGTCTCATTGCTTTGATTTGAATTTTCCTAGCAATGTATGATGTGGGGCATCCTTTAATATATTTATATACCATGCGTACAACTTCTTTGATGAGATATCTGTTTAATGGGCTTTTCTTTTTAGTGTTAATGTTTCAATTCAGGATATAGCTGTAGGATGGAAGACATTATTGACAAACCAAAATATGAGATTAAGTGGCTTATATTATTATATGTTTGCTTACTGCCTTAATTCAGTTTCTTTAGACTTTTGTTTTCTTTAATTGCAAGAATCTCCTTGACAATCTGTCTTCTCTCCAAATTATTTACCTTGGCCCTTTGTGAAGTGACCTCAGGACAAGTCAGGTATATTCCTTTTGCTCAAAGGTTTCAAAAAGAAATGAGAAGCTTTGAAATTTTTTATGTCTATTGAATGAGCTTACTGTGTTTAGGCACAGTCCCCCCAAGTTCGTTTCTTTTGTAAGCTGAGGCTTTAGCCAACCCATCTTTTCCTTTCCTATTTTCATATTGTGCTCACGTTGTTCTGTTCTCCTCTCCACCTTTGAAGCCTTATCCTAACTCCCAGCAGAGGTTCAAACACTAACTCTTTTATTATGGTTTTGTTGGCTTTCTTCATCTGCAAGAAACATTTCACTTTTTTCAAGGCATTTTCTTTTTGCCTCTCACATGCTTAATAATTTTTTGGTGAACATCCTTCAAGAATCATTCTGTTTAGGAAATACAAATCAAAACCACAATGAGATATCACCTCATACCAGTCAGAATGGCTAAAATTAACAAGTCAGGAAATGACAGATGCTGGCAAGGATGCGGAGAAAGGGGAACCCTCCTACACTGTTGGTGGGAATGCAAGCTGGTGCAATCGCTCTGGAAAACAGCGTGGAGGTTCCTCAAAAAGTTGGAAATAGAACTACCCTATGACCCAGCAATTGCACTCCTGGGTATTTACTCTAAAGATACAAATGTAGTGATCCGAAGGGGCACGTGCACCCGAATGTTTATAGCAGCAATGTCTAAATAGCCAAACTATGGAAATAACCTAGATGTCCATCAACAGATGAATGGATAAAGAAGATGTGGTATATATACACGATGGAATACTATGCAGCCATCAAAAGAAATGAAATCTTGCCATTTGCAACGACGTGGATGGAACTAGAGGGTATCATGCTTAGTGAAATAAGTCAATCGGAGAAAGACAACTATCATATGATCTCCCTGGTATGAGGAAGTGGAGATGCAACATGGGGGGTTAGGGAGATAGGAAAAGAAGAAAAGAAGCAAGATGAGATTGGGAGGGAGACAAACCATAAGTGACTCTTAATCTCACAAAACAAACTGAGGGTTGCTGGGGGGAGGGGGGGTCAGGAAAGGGGGAGGTGGGGTAATGGACATTGGGGAGGGTATGTGCTATGGTTAGTGCTGTGAAGTGTGTAAACCTGGCGATTCACAGACATGTACCGCTGGGGATAAAAATATGTTTATAAAAAATAAAAAAATTTATATAAAAAAAGAATCATTCTGTTTAATATACACCTCAATGGCAGGTAGAATGTTTTATCTTTGTATGCCTAGCATAGTTCACTTCTCACACATGGCAGTTTGTAAAACTGAGTGGTAGTTTCTAATGCCAAGACTCATAGTACAATGTTGACATTAGCCATAGTTGAAGTATGATATAATTAAATATGTACAAATAAAGTTGTAGGTTTCCACTATTAATTTTATGTCAGAGAAGGGCAAAATGGAATTTTTTACGACTATTTCATATACACCAATGTATTTCTCCTTCCCATGATCCTCTATTTAACTAGATTAAGTGTTCTTTGACAAAATATACAATATAAAAAGGATAATAATTCTGGGTTTTATTTCAGTAGGATAGAAAATACTAGGTAATAAATTTTTATTATAGGTGTCATATTTAGTATGTCTGAGTATGGCTGTTACTTGATTTTTAAATAGCTTACCCTTCTAATGTAAGTTTATGTTTATTTAGGAACATTTTAGCTGTACTAAGTAGAGAAGGGGATCTTGCAAACTTAGGTATGGTGAAGATAATCATTGTGCATATTTCTATGAATGGTTATAACGGACAATTGTCAGTGGCTTAATTTAAATTAATTTTTTTCTTTTGCATTATTTCATAAAAAAACTTTGTGTAGTCATTTTTGAATCAAATTATTGTGGCTACCATTTTGGAGGATTGGAAATGGCTCTAGCTCTTGTTATCACTAAGAGGGATAATTTTATTGAAGAATTTCCAGTGGGTGGTATAATAATCTAACTGGTTAATAAAGGTTTTTCCTATTGTGAAAAAGAGACAGTTCTATAGGGTAGGATTGGGCTTAGAACTTTTGACCTTAAATAACTCCAAATGAGGGAGTACCACTGCAAGTACCACGAATGGGAATTCCATTTACTCCCACATGGGCACATAAGAGTGCAAGCATGCTAGGGAGTGCTTAACTACTGGACATGGCCCAATTTCTTTTCATATGGTAGAAGAGAAACATGATTTTAAAAATCTACAGTAGATGGGGCGCCTGGGTGGCTCAGTGGGTTAACCTCTGCCTTCGGCTCGGGTTGTGATCTCAAGGTCCTGGGATCGAGACCCACATCAGGCTCTCTGCTCAGCAGGGAGCCTGCTTCCCCTTCTCACTCTGCCTGCCTCTCTGCCTACTTGTGATCTCTTTCTCACTCTGTCAAATAAATAGGATCTTTAAAAAAAAATCTACAGTAGACGAATTAGAAAGAAAAATTCTGGCTGCCTTAGGGGTTAGTGGACACAAATGAAGTTTTTGCCTCTTTTTTTTTTTCAATAAAATATGGTTCAAATTTGTTTGTCCTTAAATGTTTCAGACAGAAAAATGGCAAAGTTTAAAAGGCAGGTAGCAATGGACTATTGTTAGTATCCCTTGCACTTTGAAAGTAGAAGCACTTTTTAAAAGACATTTTATATTTCCCTTACAAGTTTAATTAGGCTGTGCGTAATTGTTCTGAACTGGTTCAATGATTACAAATGAATTAAACCTACTTTTCCATGTCAGCGGATGAATAAATGCTTTGCTGTGTGCTTTCAAAAATATCAGGCAGAAGAGTGTGGGCCAGTGTGGATATGCTGGGAGTCGGAGCTGAGTTCCGAGTCTTCCTCCTCTCTTACTAGCTGGGAGATCTTGGCACAGTGGCTCCACTTATGCCTTAATCTTCTCCTCTGTAGAATCAGTGCAAGGCTGGCTTCATATTGTTCTGTGGACAAGAAATACTGCCTATAGAAAATGCTTACTATTGCCTGGTACAAACTAGGAGTTCAAAAAACGGTAGATATTTTGATAGCTGAAATACTCCCACATAGAATTACTATAAATATAAAAATCAATAAATTAGATATTTGGCAGGAAACTCAATGAGTGAGGATTGGCTGGGAAAAAAGAGCAAGAAAGTAGGTGCATTTCTTGGTTTGGTCAAGATAGGGAAATTACAGAAAGGCTAGGGTTTCCTCGGAGCAACTCAAAGTAAGAATTTCTTCGTGAACAGAGAGTTTTTGTGAAGTGAACAGTCCTTGCGTCTCCTTTTGGAGAGGACTGCATTTACCATCTTTATGGTTCCATAGCAGGTGACTTTTGTATCAACCTTGGGGATGTGATATCACTCACTTTTTTTCTAGCTCAAACAAGTCCTTTCCCAACAAGACAGTATTCACATTGCATTATGGTCCCCAGTGCATTTTATATCCCAATATTAGCCAGTTCTCCATCCTCTTGGGGATAATGACATCCCTTGGTATTCATAAATATCATCTAGTTATCTACGTCTCTTCACCTATTTAGCCACTTGGAAAACTTTGTAGCAGAATGTCTGTCTGTCTTTATTTATTTTTCTTGCTTTCTATTGATACCCTCTTTTCCTATAAAATACAGTCACAATAGTTTAGGTAATTTCCTGGGGGAATCTAATGTGGATAAGCCATGGCTCTTTTTTTGGTGCTGCAGTTTCTCTTGGGTTCTAATGGAATGTCTGTTTTTGCCCTTTGCATGTTTAAAGGTCACATATTGTAGCCCTAGTACTCTTTCTAATTATAGAGGTAACATAAGAGAAGCTAAAAGTATGCATGAAGTAGAGAGCAGAGTCACAAAAAGAATTGAGAGCAAAGAGACATCAAAATTTAATGAGGTATTTTTAAAAAGTCATGAAACACTTACCTGAGACCTAGAGACATTGACTTAAATGACAATTGATCTATTGATAGAGCATGAAATAAAAAATATTGACTACATTTGGAAAAATAATAATATGACTAAAACAATGAGAAGAACAATTATAAATATTTAGAGTATACTTGTGAGGGGCTAGACAAGAGAGAAGAACACTCTATGAAACTAAAACACTGTTGAAATGAGAAGAAAGAAAATGAGAAGATTAACACAGAATGGAAAGGGGCATGTAGAATAACCATCAACAAAAGTGTTGCTATTTGAGTAGAAAAAGTTTTGCAGTTTGAGGAAAAGTGATCATTTTTTTCCCCATGTTGAAATAATATGAGATATGATGTAATACAGGGAAAAGCTATGTTAAAATAGAATGTACAATTTTTTTGAAAATACAAAGGAACAGAAGACAAGAATTCTTAGATGACATAATGTAAAAAAAGAAAATTACTATAGTTAATGAATGAGCAGCCTTAAAGGAGAAAGACAATGTGTTTTTCACATTCAGAAAACAATATATCTGCATTAATTAGAAATCTGTCTGGTTGTTCAAGTATAAAGAACTAGTTAGCTTCCATACACTAGAAATCTCTGCTGCATTTGAATGAAGATGAAGATCAATAGAATCTGCCAAAGAAAGATGTTTATGAGACATTTTAGTTGAACAAAGTAGATTAAAAAACAATACACATGGTATAATCCTGTTTTTGTAAAGGAAAATATAAATGTGCACACATAGGAAAAAGTCTAACAGGTATTCACTGAAGAATTATAGGTGACTATCTCTTAATGGCAAAACCATTAATTTGTTCATTTGTTACTTCATTCCATAAATTTTATTGAACACCTGGTATATCTCGGGCACTGTGTCTGGGTGGATATTGGTGAACAAAATAAATACGCTTCCAGCTCTCATGGTATCTAAATTCCAGAGGAAAAACATACTTAACCAGTAAATTTAAAAAAAAAAAAACCCTAGACATTATTGATAGGTGCTCAGAAGGAAATAAGCTTGATATCCAGAATGCTGTGGCACAGAATACCAGGGTAGACCTGGGGGTTACTTAGATGGGTTGGTAGCTTGCATAGATCCTCTCTCCAGAGGCGGTATTTAATCTGGTGTTTAAAGGAAGGGAAGGTGCCAGCCCTTTGAACATCAGGAGAACAACAGGAGAAGAACATGAGAAGTGTAGAGATAAAATGAATATGAACAGACAACACTTTAAATATATTTTGAACTCAAGAAGGTCAGGGATGTAGATTCAGGGAATACCTTTGTAAAAATGAAATAAACCAGAGTAAGTTGTAAATTTTATTTTCTTTATACTTGCAACATAAAATATTTAGAACACTTTGCTATTTACATTTTTTATAATCAGGGAGAAAAAAGCAATAAAGGTTAGAAGAAAATGTCTAAGTTGCAGAATGACCAAAGGTTGAGGCTTTTGGAATTGACAAAGTCAAAGTTATTAAAGACATAAGAAAGGGGCATTTTCCCAGATGAAACAGTAAGATGGGAGTCTGAGAATGTCAAAGGCGAAATAAGCAAGCAGTGGCCATACGTATGTTATTAGCTGCTAGATTTTGGTTAATGAGAAATACAGAGATGGGAAGATAAGATGTGACTATAAAGTAAAGCCACTGATTTTCATGAGTGATAAATGGAATTCATCTCATCATTTGGAAGTCACATATTAAAGACAGAGGACCTATTTCTCACCCATCCTGTGATACTTGGCTTGAGTCCCATCCCCTTCATGGAGGCTTCTTGATGACTTCAGCATAGTATGGTGTTGCTTTGTGAATTTTTATATATAATTATATATAATTTATATTTATTTATATATAAATTTATATATAATTTATAATACTACTATCAATACTAGCACTTAATTGGGGCCAACTTTTGTTTTCTAATTGTATTATGATCAAGTCATCTTCTGAACAAAAGTTATATATTCTTTATCTATTTCCATGGATTCAAAAGTCATGATTGTATAAAAAGATACTTTAAAAGTTGGTTGGGGTGCCTGGGTGGCTCAGTGGGTTAAAGCCTCTGCTTTCGGCTCAGGTCATGGTCCCAGAGTCCTGGGATCAAGCCCCGCATTGGGCTCTCTGCTCCGCGGAGAGCCTGCTTCCTCCTCTCTCTCCCTGCCTGCCTCTCTTGCCTACTTGTAATCTCTGTCTGTCAAATAAATAAATAAAATCTTTTTTAAAAAAAGTTGGTTAAAGAGAAGTATAATTTAAAAAATTATGTACATAACTTAAACATTTTGCTTTTATTTAGAATGTAAGTGGATATTCATTTATCAATCTTCTATCAAAAAGCAAAATTCTTGAAGTATGAGTTTGTTGATTGAAGTACCATTTGTCTTCCTTGTATAAAATTTATCCATTGTGAATTTATCTACAATTTTCAATTTTTTGAACAAAATATTAAAGACATTCTGTAGAGAAATTTGAGAACAGAATCCTTCCAGCATTCTTTCTTTTTCTCCAGTCCTTTAAAATTGTTACACCCAAACTCGATTCAGTTCTAGTATTTTTAAGGGACTTGCCTTTATTTTGAAACTTTCCAAAAGCATTCAGCTGAGATTTCATATAAACAACTCTTTTTTTACCCTCATAGTTATCAGTTTACAGAACATTCAACTGAATTACATAATTATAAAAAGAAGTCCAGCTGGCATTAATAATATAGAGACAAACTTAACTGAGTCTTGCTAAAATATAACTCAATTGGTGTAATTCCCGTCATTAAGTAGGGTGTGTGTGTGTGTGTGTGTGTGTGTGTTTGTGGTGTATGTGTACTGATCATGAGGGTCAATATACTGTTGGCATCAGTCAGTGTATTTTTGCAGGGGCCTCAGGAAGCCTCAGTTAATCTGTGATGGGGTGTATGAGTTGAAGATAGTTGTGCTCCTTTCTTTAGGATCCTTTGGTTATTTAGGTACAAACATTACTTGCATTTCTTTCTGAGATAGAGGGAGAGTTGGGAATTGTCCAAAAAAGAGGGCCAATATGCTTGTACCCCTGATTCTTGTCCTAGCTGAACACTGGAGATGGGACCATTTTCTTTGCATCTCAGTGAAAGACACAAGGAGACTTCTATCCATTGCTATGGCTTAAAAGGCAACAGCTGTCACAGGAAAGTATTTCTGGACCCAGAAAACATTTAGTGCCATGCGTTAGATATCTGATTTAGCTCCTGCATAACCATGAGATGACATCAACTCACTGATCTCTCTGGTGGCTTGGGAGCCCAAGGGAGTGGTCTCCCTGAGATCCTTTCAGAGGGTCTAGGAAATAAAAATTATTTTCATAATGATATTAAGATGTTATTTGCCTTTTTCACTCTTATTTTTTTCTTAGGTATGCAGTGGAGTTTTTCTAAAGACTAACTGTTGTGTGATATTGGAGCAGAGTGAATACAGAAGCAGTTGGGGTAACCCAGTTGTCATCTCTTCAGCCAAACATTAAAGAGATTTGCAAAAATGTAAAACAAGATTATTCCCTCACTATTTTTTTGGGGGGGGGTTGGGGAAAATATAGTATCTTTTTTTTAATAAAATATGCTGTTTTTAGTAAAAAATTTATTGTTATTTCTTTTTTTAACTATTTTTATTATTGTTATTTCTAAATGAGTGAATTAATATTTTTTTAAAAAGATTTCATCCATTTATTTACTTAAAAGAGGGAGAGAGAGAGAGAGAGAGAGCATGAGCTGGGGGAGAGGGACGACGAGACTCCTTACTCAGTGGGAGTCTAACCCTGGGCTCGATTCCAGGACCCTGAGATCATGACCCAAGGTGAAGTCAAATGCTTAACCAATTGAGCCATCCAGGAGCCCCTGAGTGAATCAGTACTTCAAAATTTTCTCTTTTACTTTCAAATATGGTAAACACTGAAAAATATCACCCATGTGAACAAAAAGCTTTTTGGGGTCCTCGATAATTTTTAAAGTATAAAGAGGTCCTGAGATCAAAAAGCTTAAGAACCAATGATGTAGAAAAAGAGACTGGACCAAACCCTAGGAAATGGTACAGCCAAGAGATGTAGAATTTCTAATTGTCAGTTAGCATTTAACAGATCATATCATTATGGATACTTGATTCTGAGTACTTTTCAAGGAGAATAAATTCTTAGAGCACTTAAAAGTTTTGCCCCAAACCTTTTAAGTAAAACCAGACACAATATGGAATAATTAACAAACAGGAAAAGAAAAACCCAGACAAATGTTTCTAAAGAATTTTAGCAGGAGAGGAATTGACACGAGGTGAATAAATTTTCATGTCTGTGTAATGGCACAATCTTTCACAATGTAGAAGAAGTTTAAATTTAGGGAGCTTTAAAAGCTTCTAAAAATTTTCTATTTTTATTTTAAAAATTGCAGTCTAGCTAAATTAACTAATATGCTGTTAATTTTCTTTATTAATATTTTTCTCTATTAAATGTGCCAGCAGTTAAACATGTTGTTTTAACTGCTGTGAAAAAGCAGTAGCTGCTCAGATACCGAGCCAATGTAGTAATCATTTAAAAAAGATACTTGGATTCTCAAAATAATGGGGATAATTTTGTAGGGAGATTGATTGTATGTTTGACTACAATCTTTTAGTAACATGAGTTATATTCCAGTTTCATCTTTGTGAGTCATGGTTAACAACATGACCTATTTGTACATGTTGAGTTTTTGAGGATTCGGTAACAATAGGTGATATACTCCAGTGGTATCATTAAGATTCAAGAGCTCTCACAAAGGTGAGTCTTTGGAATAACATTTCATTAATTGCCCACGTAGTTTTCAATCAGCAACTAACCTCTAATTATTCTGTAAGTTCATCCTTGAGCATGCTTTTCTTAAAATAACATTCATTTTTTTTACATTGCAAAAGGAATATGTATTTTCATTGTAGAAGTTCTAGTAAATATGGAGACACTAAATCAATTAAGTATCGCAGACACATCCTTCTCTTGAAGATCACTGTATTAACATTTGGGTACATCTCCTTCTAGTCCAATCTGAAATATACATGCATGTTTTCCTTTTGCAAATATGGAACCATACTGTACATACTGTTTTATAAATAGCGTTCCCCAACAGTATTTCATTAGCATCTTTCTTTCAAGTATACATTTTGTTAGTATTCACATTATCTAAATTTTCTCAGATATTTTTATTGCTATTATCTACGATTATGAGAATGTATCACGCTGTCTTGAAGGTTCTATCACTCAGGGTTCTTGTTTGCAAACAAAAGAAACTGATTCTGGCTAAATTTCACAGAAAAGGAGTTTACTGGAAACATTGGCAGCTCCCAGGGTGGAGGGCAAGATGGGCCAACAAGGCTCAGAACATGGAAAACCAATGCCCACTACAGCGAAACACTAGAGATTTCTGTCTAAATATGTGTACTTACCTGTTTGATTCTACAGAATCTATTCCATTTGCCTAGATTAGAACTGAGAGAGAATAGATATGGGCCGGTTGTCAAAATGGTAAAGGAGGAAAACCCAGACACTTACATAAATGGGAAGGGCTCCTGCAGCTCTGAACCGGAGGGGTTTGATACAACAAGACCAGGAGACTCAGGATCCCTCAGCTTGCTGCCTTGTGAGTCAGGTGTAAGACAGGCAAGTCTTCGTTTGTCACTTACTGCCATTGATGGCACACAGACCTTATTGTTATTCATTTAAGTGATGGGAATAGCCATAGTGGGCTGCCCCCAAGGGGGCTTGTGAGAGTTAGCTGGAAACAGGGCTGGACAACCTGAAAGTGAAGTGCTGAGAGTCTGTGGCAATGTGGAAAAGCAGAGGAGGCGAACCCAGGATGTGAAGAATCTTAATATTTAGGGCTATGCTATATCAGAGTAGCAAATTAAGTCCTTTCATCCTCCCCATTCCCCTTCCCTAAATTGCTAAGTCTGAGACCATGTGTTAGTCTGACTGATAGAACAGCTTGCAACTAGGCCATTTGAAATATAGATGAATTCTCGTGGATAGGTGAGAAAATATGCCATTTTGAAAAGCTGTCTTCTACTGAAATCATTGCATAATGGCATTCAGCAGCATTAGAAATGACATGGAGAAGATATAGTGCTTCGAGAATAGAATTTCTCTTAGCTTTCTTTAGAGTGCCGAGGAGTTCTTCCAGAGAAATACACTCTTGGTCGACTGATTAAAACTGGATCTCCAACAACTGTTCTGACTGGGAGAAGCTGTCCTCCATACAGCACTGGACTGACTCTTAGTGGTGACAAAACATATTAGTCTCCGTTCTCCTTCATTCCCTTCCCTCACTCCATTCCCCGAGAAGAAGGAGTCTTTTAGTGATGTTTAATTTTTAAAAAAACAATATTTATTTACTTATTTTGATAGAGAGAGAGGGAAAATCCCAGGCAAATTCCCCCATGAGTGAGAAGCCTAACACAGGACACCGTCTCAAGACCCTGAGATCATGACCTGAAACGAAAGCAGGAGTCGATCCGTAACCAACTGCCACCCAGGTGACCATAGTGGTGTTTAATTCTTAAAATGGGAGCTTCCTTAGAAAATTTGTTCCCTAGTCTCTAAAGTTTCTTTTTTTAATCTGTTTGTTTTCTCAGCAATAAGGACTTCAAAGAGTTGGCAGTGAATAGTTAAGAAATGGTCAGTAAATGGGGAAAGAGAAAGGAAGGTATTCACACCTACCAAGAACCTACTAGTTCCATTTACTTTGCATGTAACTTCTTGTTATTCTCCCAACCACTTTGTGAGTGGTTATTAGTATTTCCATGTCATAGAGGAGTTAACTGCAACTCAGAGAGGATGAGATTTGCTCATGACTACAGATGCTAAATAGAAGAAACTGGATGCAAATTGTGGTCTCTTCTCCTTTAAATTCTTTTTACCATAACAGTTGAGGGCAAGGAAAGGAAGCAGGTGAAAGACATTGCGTTTGGTGGGGAGAGAAGAGAAGAAGAAACAAGACTATTTTATGATATTTGTAATTGACATTTGGGCATGTTCACTTCTGCATTTATAGTTGATCACAGTGTAACAGCTAATATAAAATTACATAAATGCAAAGAACTGATTGTTAACTGAATTTATTTAACAGCATTGTTACTAACCACTCACAATATGAAAGCTGTATCTGTGACTCACATATCCAAGCTCTTTATGTTATCAGAAGCATTTTTATGATAATTCATTTCAATATCTGATAATTTTTTAATGGCCACATCTGTCTATCTTTCTATCTATCCATTCAGCTTTCCTCATTAGTATAGCATATAGAGAAATATATACGTACTTACATACATGCACACTCAAAAAAGTTTTTTCTTTTTTTATGTTTTTATTTAAATTCCAGTTAGTTAACATATAGTGTAATATTAATTGCAGGTGTACAATGTAGTGATTCATCACTTCCATACAATACCCAGTGCTCATCACAAGTGCCCTCCTTGATCCCCGCCACCTATTGCACACATCTCCCCATTGCCCTCCCCTCTAGTAACTACTATCAGTTTGTCCTCTATAGTTGAGTCTGCTTCTTGTTTTCCCTCTCTCTCTTTTTCTCTCACTTCCTTTGCTCATTTGTTTTGTTTCTTAAATTCCACATAGGAGTGAAATCATATGTTATTTTTCTTTCTCTGACTGACTTATTTCATGTAGTATAATACTCTGTAGCTCTATCCACGTTGTTGCAAATGGCAAGATTTCATTCTTACTTTTGGATTAATAATATTCCATTGTATACATACACCGCTTCTTCTTTATCCGTTCATCAGTTGATGGACCCTTGGGCTGTTTCCACAGGTAGGTTATTGTAGATAATGCTGCTGTAATCATCAGGGTGCATGTAATTCTTTGAATTGCTATTTTGTATCCTTTGGGTAAATATCTAGGAGTACAATTGCTGGATAGTAGGGTGATTCTATTTTTAACTTCTTGACAAAACTCCACTCTATTTCCCAGAGTGGCTGCACCAGTTTGCATTCCCACCAACAATGTAAGAGCTTTCCCCTTTCTCTGCATCCTTGATAACGCCTGTTGTTTTTTGTTATTGATTTTAGTCATTCTGATGGGTGTGAGGTGACATATTATTGAAGTTTTGATTTGTATTTCCCTGATGATGAATGATGTTGAACATTTTTTCATGTGAATATTGGCCATCTGCATGTCTTCTTTGGAAAAATATCTATTCATGTCTTCTGCCCACTTTTTAATTGGGTTATTTGTTTTTCTGGCGTTGAGTTTTACAAGTTCTTTCTATTATTTTGGATACTAACCCTTTATCAGTTGTGTCATTTGCAAATGTCTCCCAGAGGTTGCCTTTTAGTTTGTTGATTGTTTGCTTCACTGTGCAGAAGATTTTTATTTTGATGTAGTCCCAATAGTTTTATTTTTGCTTTTGTTTCCCTTGCCTCAGGAGACATATCTAGTAAGAAGTTGCTATGGCCGATGTCAAAGAGGTTACCGCCTATGTTTTTCTCTAGGATTTTGATTGTTTCATGTCCCACATTTAGGCCTTTCATCCATTTTGAATTTATTTTTGTGTAATAGTATAAGAAAGTGGTCCAGTTTCATTCTTTTGCATGTTGCTACCCAGTTTTCCCAGCATCATTTGTTGAAGAGACTGTCTTTTTCCTATTGCATATTCTGTCCTGCTTTGTCAAAGATTAATTGACCATATAGCTGTAGGTTCATTTCTGACTTTTCTATTCTGTTCTACTAATCTATGTGTCGATTTTTTGTGTCAGTACCAGACTCTTTTGATGATTATAGCTTTGTAATAAAACGTAAAGTCTGGAATTGTGATGATTCCAGCTTTGTTTTGCTTTTTTCAATGTTGTTTTAGCTATTTAGCATCTTTTGTGGTTCCACACAAATTTTAGGATTGTTTGTTCTAACTGTGAAAAATACTGTTGGTATTCAAAAAAAGATTTTGATTCTCGGGACATCTTTAAGTTGTTACATTGTTTAAAACAATATACAGTAATAACATTTTCTGATTATAAAAATAATCTTTGCTAATTAAAGTTTAAAAGTGTGATGAAAATATCACCCAAATCTTACAAACCAGTGGAAACCACTGGTTTATTGTATTTCCCTATATTCTAAAATGTATATCTACAGGAAAAAAAAACCCTTCTGTTTTGAGATAATTATAGATTCATAAGAAGTTACAAAAATAGTGCAGAGCCGTCCTGTGTAACTTACCCAGTTACACTCAGTGGTTACATCTTACAGAATTATAGTACAATATCAAAACTCAAGGGGGCACCTGGGTGGCTCAGTCAGTTAAACATCTGAATCTTGGTTTCAGCTCAGGTATTGATCTCAGGGTTGTGAGTTCAAGCCCCACATTGGGCTCTACACTGGTATGGAGCCTACTTAAAAACAAACAAACAAACAAACAAACAGTATCCAAATTCAGGGAATTGACACTGGTAAATGTGTGTGTATAGTTCTATCATTTTTAGCACATATTCATATAATTTCCACCACAGTAAAAATTGTATATGTACATTTAAAAAAATTAAGACCATTGTGTATAATATGCTTCATAACTTTTTTCTCCATTTAACAATGTACTACACTGAAGATTATTTTTTAAAGATTTTATTTATTTGTCAGAGAGGGAGAGAGAGCGCAAGCAAGGGGAATGGGAGAGGGAGAAGAAGGCTCCCCACTGAGCAAGGAGCCTGATGTGGCACACGATACCAGGACCCTGGCATCATGACCAGAGCTGAAGGCAGATGTTTAACTGACTGAGCCACCCAGGTGTCCCTGAAGAATATTTGAATACAATTAATACCTCTCCTATAATGATAGCATTTTTGTCGGTCTAGTTTTCCATTTTATAGACACACATTCATGTGCATCTTGGATAATTTTTTTATAGTAAGTAGAATTGTGTGGCCAATGGCTATGAACATTTTAAGAGCATTTGCTGGGGGCTCCTGGGTGGTTCAGTGGGTTAAAGCCTCTGCCTTCAGCTCAGGTCATGACCACAGGGTTCTGGGATCGAGCCCCGCATCGGGCTCTTTGCTCAGCGGGGAGCCCGCTTCCCTTCCTCTCTTTCTGCCTGTCTCTCTGCCTACTTGTGATCTCTGTCTGTTAAATAAAGAAATAAAATCTTAAAAAAAAAAAAAGCATTTGCTGCGTACTACTGAATTAGCTTTTGAAGTATTGTATCAGTTTATACACATGTGAGCCAAAATGAATGATGAAGCCCATTAACCAGTGACTTGGTCAACATAGGTTTTAGCATTAAAAGAAATCAATACCTGGGGTCCCTGGGTGGCTCAGTCGGTTGAGTGTCCGACTTGATTTCGGCTCAAGTCATGATCTCAGGGTCGTGGAATCGAGCTCCGTGATATACTTTACACTCAGCAGAGAATCTGCTTGTCCCTCTTCCTCTGCTCCTCCCCCTGCTTGTGCACATCCTCTCTCTCAAAATAAATAAGCCTTTAAAAAAAAGAAATCAATACTTTTTTGATAGGTGAAGGTGTTGTTATTTTATTGTAATTAGTTTGCACATATGTGATTTCTAGTGAAGTTGAGTATTTTTCATATTTATTAAACATTTCTATATCTTTCTTATAAATTCTTTATTCCTATATTTTAGACAAATTTTTCTTATGGGGGATCCTTTCCTTTATAAATTTCTAAGTGTCATTTCTGTTTGAAGGATATTATCCCACCATCCTATATGTAGTAATGTTTTGTATGTTTGTTTCAGTTTGTTGTTGGGTTTTATATTTTGCTTACAATGATTTTGTTGTACAGAAGTTAAGGACTTTCGTGTTATCAAACCTATCAAACTTTAATTAGTAGTTTTCGCTTTTGGAGAGTCCTTTTCTTTTCTACCTTGAAATAATTAAGTTATGTTTTCTTTTTGTTCTTTAAGGATTTCTTTTTTTTATATTAAACACTTCTAACAATCTGCCATCTATTTTAGTGCATAGTATAAACTAAATATCTAGTTATTTTTTATTCTAAATTGTTAGCAATCTCAGCAACAGCTTTTAAAGTCCTTTTTATTAACCTGAAACGTCTCATTTATATATTAGGTTCCTATGTCTAGTACATAAAGGATAGAAAATGGATTTTTAAAATTAAGGTCTGGTTGACATGCAATGCTACATAGTTTCAGGTGTACAACACAGCGATTCAAGGAGTCTGCATGTTCTGCTATGTTCACGAAGGTCGTTACCATCTGCCAACACTATTACAGGATCACTGACTATGTTTCCTATGCTGTGCCTTTTATCTCTATGACTTAGTCATTCAACAGCTGGAAGCCTGTATGTCTTGCTCCCTTTCACCCATTTTGCCTACCCCTGTCTGGCACCCACCAGTTTGTTCTTTGTATTTATGAGTCTGTTTCTGTCTTTGTTTTTGTTTGCTTGTTCATTTTCTTTTTCTGATTCCACACTTAAGTGAAATCATGTAGTTTTTGCCTAGGGTACAAAGTGGATTTAAACTCAATATAAATTCATTTCATTTACCCACTTATTCATTCTGCCATTCACCCATTCCATAGACATTCATTGAGTGCCCACGGTATGCTTTAGTGGTAGTGGTTAAAATGGTGGACAGGGTACTTGTCACCATAGCATTTTCTTTTATGACTGGGTTTGCAAAGGGAAGAGATTATAACAAATAAGTAAAAAATACTAAAAAGTTTAGATAGAAGTTCTGTGAGAAAGAGAAAATATGACTGTTTCTCCTGACCTCATACTCTAGTACACACTCATACCATCATCACTTGTTTCTGGCACATGACCTCTGCTATATTCCGTTAGCTTATGGGTCACCTTGCTTATATGTCACTTCTCAGTAGCAGTAGACAGCTCCTCTCCACTTCCACCTTTGCACCACCTGTCTCCTTTGTTCTGTGTTTCTTCCACAGTCCATGGTGCTTCTGACATGCCATGTGTGCTGTGGGTTATTATTTATCATCTGTCTCACCCTACTAGAAGTAAACTCCTCCAGGACAGGGATTTTGTTTTCTTCATGGCATATGTCCAGCACTCTAAATGGTGCCTGGCATAAAGCAAGCATTTAATAAATGTGTATTGAGTAAAAGGGGCTGGGAACTACTTAGTGACATTGCAGCTGAGTTCTGAACAAAAGGCCTTCTCTGAAAACGTCCAGGGAATGATTATTTTATACAGATACATTAAAAGAAGGATGTTTATATAAAAGCTCTTCTAATCACTTTTCAAAAATTATTTCATTTAATCCTCTAATGATCCTATAGTGTACATGTAGTTGTTAATCCCATTACGCAGATGCAGAAATGAGGCACAGGGAAAGTGGATAAAGTATATATATTATATTATATATTAATATATATATTAATATGTCAAAATCACTCACCTGTCTAAACAGAGGCAGCAAGCCAGGCAATACGAGACCAGTTTGTACACTTCTCCACTACGCCTTGCTGTCTTTTCAGGCGTAGCCAGTGCTGTGAACCTGAGGCTGGAACAAACCTGAAGTTTTTGAAAGGACAGCAAGAAAATCAGTGTGCCTCGTGTTAATTTAGGGATAAGGAAGGAACAAGCATGAATTGAGTTCAGAGAAGGAGGTGAAGGGGAGAACATAAAAAGCGTTAGAGGCTGAGTAAAGAGTGAGGCAAAGATCTTTCTTACTGTAATGATGTGATCTGATTCACAGTTTAAAAAATTTGCTCTGGATCCTGAATGGAGAAGGAAGTTCACGAAAAAGAAAAAATCCCCATGAACAGTTTGTTAATTCTGTTTCCTCTGGAAATAAATATTTTAAAGTTATAGTTAGTCTATAAATTACCTTCTTGAATCTCTTTGCGTCTTTGTTATATTAGCTAATGAAATATCTTTATATTTTTGTTTCATTTTGTTATTTTTGGCACAGTGAGCTTTAGTTCATGAAAATGAAGGTGATGCAACATTAGAATTTTTGAGAAGATGAACAGAAAGACATAATAATATGCACCGATGTCAAACTGCAACCAATTCATAGTATTCTGGCTCATTTCCTAAAATTCAATCATTTTTTTAAACAGCTTTGTTGAGGCACAATTTACATAGCATAAATGTCACGCAGCTTAAGTGAATAATTCCATCATTTTTAGTGTATTTACAGGCTTGTGCATTCATCACATTCTCATTTTAGAACATTCCTATTACCCCAGTAAGAAACTTTGTGCCCATTATCAGTCACAGCTCTAGGCATGCATTAATCTACTTTCTGTCTATAAACTTTCCTTTTCTGGATATTTTATATACATGAAATCATACAGTATATGATCTCTCATGTCTGGCTTCTTTCACTTAGCATAATGTTTTTGAGGTTCATCCATGTTTTAATATGTATCAGTACCTCATTGCTTTTTCTTGGTGAATAATATTCTATGATATGAAAATACTACATTTTATTATTCATCAGTTGGTAGATGGGTTATTTCCACTTTTGACTATTATTAGTAAAAACTGCTTTAGATATTCCCGTACAAAGTCTTTGTGTAGAGATGTGTTTTCATTTGTCATAAGTGAAGACTTCTTTTGGAAAGGGTGGAATTGCTGGATTTTTGGTAAATCTATGTTTAATATTAATTTTCAAAGTATCTAAAAAAAAACCCAGAATAACCTGCATCATGGTTTTGTTCTGATAAATTGTCATCCTCAAATAATTTAGATTATTTTGCTATTAAACACAAATTTGTAAAACTAGCTTTTGGTATATACTTGATATTTTAAGTTATTGAATAAAGAGTGTCTTTGCATTTCAATAATGTTTCAAATATTGAGAAATAATTTCTCTATGCTCAGATTTTTTTCTTGGTCCTCAATTTGTGACTTGATTAAAAAGGTCTTTAAAAGGAAGTTATCATTTCAGAACATATAACATAGGGAGTTATTTCTCTCTTTAAAATAATCTTCGTGGAACAAGAGGTTTGCAAATCACAGAGTGAATATCTTTCTTCTTTGTTATTTTAGCTGCTGACATTTTAAATTCAATTTAGAAGTGGCCTTATATTTTTAAAGTTAATGAAGTGGATTTCAGGTTCAGTTAACAGTAATTTAAGATGACAATTAAATCATTAGTGAAGCTAATTATTAAATCGAAAACTCACTGTAATACTCAAGCTTACAAAGAAATAAAATCCTACATCCAAGGGCCATGCAAACTGTGAGCTGGTTGATAGGTAGTTCTTTTAACAAAGTAGCACAGTAGCAAGGTTGACACATGACAGTCCTATACATGGTATGATTTCCAGCAAGCTGAACTTTAATATTAAGGTTCAGTCTAGTCACGTTTTTTTTAGCTAAGTGACATAGAGTATGAAACACTGTTTCACAGCATCTCAGGCAGTGTTTCTAATTACTATAAATATATCCACTATGTTTGCCCTGTTCATCTCAAACTCATATAACAAGCATAGTAATTGCTGGTTTATTATAACAAAAATAAAATCAGAATGATGCTGCTAGGAATGCTTTAATACTTTTATTTTGGTAGCAAGGGCATGCATTTCTATTGGGTATATACCTGGGACAAAATTGTTGGAGAATGAGGAATGCTATGGTTTGACTTTGATAGATGGGGCCATTCCATTTCCCTAAGTGGTTAAACCTCTTAGTACTCTTTGATATAATATCTGTTTATTTTTATTTGATATAACATCTATTTATTTATATAATAAAATATAATTTGATATAATATCTGTTGCTCTATCTTAATTTAATAGATAGAACTGAAGACAACACAGGTTCACTGACAGTGAAATAAACGAATGACTAAGTGATGATATGTACACAGTGGGATATTATACAGCAAGGAAAACAGACTATAAAGTTCAAGTAACAACCTGCTTAAATCTCAAAGACATAATGTTACATGATTAAAGCAAGACACTAGGTGAAACAAACTTGAAATAAAATCTCTATTTTTACAAAGTTAAAGACAAAATTAAGCTGTGGTGTTAGAAGTAAGGGTAGTGGTTAATTTGGGGAGAAGGGGCAGAAGGGAATTTTCTGGTACTGTTATATTTTGCTTCTTGACCTGGATTTATTCACTTCGTAATATTTCTTTGAGCTGTACACTTAGGATCTACACACGCTTCATGTATGAATATTAAACTTCAATAGAAAGTAAAAGACAAGTAGGTGTTAGACTTAGAAAAATATTAATTTAAGTTCTTTTGACTTTAATTGTAATATTGATTTGACTTAAGCAGAATCATTGAAGCAAAATTTATTCAAAAAGCTCTCACACTGAGATTCCTTAATATATGCTATCCCATAGAGTATTTTTTGCCCTTTATTTTTGTGATTTTTTAAAAAAAGATTGTCTTTGTAGTTTTGTTCCTTTCTTACAGCTTAAAAATTCTCCCAGTATTAAAATACATTTTTAAGAAAGTTTTTAAAGTTAAAGTTAACACAGTGTAATATTAGTTTCAGGTGAACAATATTGTGATTCAACACGTCCATAAATCACCTGGTGTTTATCACAAGTGTGCTCCTGAATTCCCATCACCTACTTCACCCATTCCCCTACCCTCTACCTTCTGGTAGTCAGAGGGGCAATACATTTTAATTACTGACAATAATGTTACTCTTGTGATTCTTCTATTTCAAGGCCATTTTGATTGTTTCATCATATAATTATTTTGTAAATTCCCCCAAAATAACTAGGACTTTTATTTTTATTTTACTTTATAAATGAGCTTTGGAGGAATGACATTTTTACAGATTTTTTTCAATCTGTGTTTATCTATGGCATCTCTCCATTTATTTAAGTCTTCTCTTATGCCATTTAGTAACTTTTTCCTTTTAAAACAATTATAATCACGTGGTTAAAATATGAGTACATTCTTGTTGCTAAACAATTAAAACAAATAAATAAATTAAAATCTCAAATTCAGATATATCACTTTTTCCTCCATAGGGCTATTCATAGTTATCAAACTTTTGTATGCATCTACATATGTGTAATTGTACTCCAAGAAGACATATGGTATCAAGCTACAGTATTTTTTGGTCTATATGAATTGTATCATATAATCCACATTTGTGTGTGTGTATTTTGCTTTTCATTTTTCTCTACCAACAATATGGCTTACAAAGAGCTTTTTCCATACTAGAACATTAGAATTCCTTCATTCTTTTAAATTGCTGATTTGTATTCAATATAATAGGTATACAATAGATTATTTATACATTCTCTCTCTCTCTCCTTTTTAGATTCATTTATTTGAGAGAGAAACATGAGTGGGGGGAGGGGTGGAAGGAGAGGGAGAGAGAATCCTCACGCAGACCCCTTGCTGAAGGCAGAGCCTGTTGTACGGCTCAGTCCTAGAATCCCAGTATCATGACCTGAGCTGAAATCTACAGCTGGTTGCTCAACCGATTGAGCCACCCTGGCACTCTTATTTATACATTCTCGTCAAGATGTCTTTAGTGAATTTTTTGTGTCCAAAAGGGTAAGCTCAGAAACTCAATTTGTTGGCCTACTGAATGGACACATTTCAGGAATAGATTCACAATAACCAAACTCACAGAACCTGAAGTAAAAAAAAAAAAAATCAATTTATTAATGCACAGGAAGATAAGTGCCAAAGGTTCAGATATCTCTCCAACTCTCACCTTCTGTCCAAAGATACTCCACACAGAGAACCAAATTATCATTTGAATGACGGCTAACCCAATTTTTAAGAAAATATATGCACGTGGCAGTCCATTTGATATGGGCTAAAGCCTTTCAACTTGGAAAATCAGTTTATAATCTTGCTTATTGAGCATGGAAGGAGAAAGAGGAGAGAGAGTGGAGGTACAGGAATCGCCATCTCTGCCATGTCGGCTATACCTGCCCTTGGTCAGAGAGATGTTTCCTGGGTAAAAGCATCCTCACCCTTGTACCCTGCTGGGACGGCCCAGCTGATATTTGCCTCTGGTGTTCTCTCTTCTCTGAGTTTGCAGGGATGGACAGCCCTCTATCTGGTGGGTATATTATATTCCATTACAATCAAGCATTATTCTCTAAGAGCAATCCATGTTATTTAATCCTAATAATAAAATCAATAATTACAGTAGTAGTGTTTATTTAGGGTTTATGATGTACTAGGCACAGTTCCAAGTGCTTTAAATACATTGACTCATTTAATCCTCTTTAAAGTGTCTTTATCTACATCTTTGTCCATCATGTATTGGTTTGACAGCTCATCTATCTGAGGAAGCAAACATTTATTTTAGTTACACATATTCTTGGAGTGGCTCTCAATATAAGCCCAGTATGTGGAAACACAACTAAAATACATTAGGAACTCTAAGTAGAAGTGATTCATTTTGATTAGGTCAGTAAGGGAAACTTCTCATGGAGGAGGAGAATGGGCTTTAAAGCATGAGTAGAATTTTTATGGACAGAAATAGAAAATTCCCCACTCTTAAAAAAAATGACAATTATCCTGCTTAAAAGGTTAAGTTTCACTTAGCTGAAAAGTTTGCTTCCATGAAATACCAAATTCCTCAATAATGCCTGACACATAAGATGTATTTTATAAAAAATTTGAGTGTAGCGGTAGGGAGGGAATATGGATATTTTCCTGTAAAATTCTTATTGTCTGATTAAATTAAATGGAAATAAAACTGTCATTGGCCTTTTCTTTCTAATTGTGTTTCTCACACACTTGCACAATTTATATCTTAATGAAAATGAGGCTCAAGAGATGCTTTTAAAGTCCAGGAGGGGAAATTAGAATGCATTCCCCTTGATTGCAGCATTTGCTATTTTAGAGGGAAAAAGCATCAGTGGTCACTTATAAATTGTGAATCTGACCTACATTGCAGAGCTAGCACATTTCCCTGGGAAACTGATCAATAACACACTGTTAAAAGAGAACCTTGCTAACAGCCTTTCCTTAGAAAAAGGTAAGGCTGACAGTCCAGGAAACAATTTGTTCAATTTGATCTACTCTCCTGGAATTCCCAGCAGATAAAATTGCTCCCTATTTCATAGTTACAAAAGCATTTCACTTAAAATAATAATGTTGATGTTGATTGCATTTTTAATATAACAGTTATAAATAAGGGACTTCTGGATAATTATGGTAGCAGGCTCGCTGTGTCTGACATCCTTTCTCCCAGCTTCTGGTACAGTACACTAAAAAGCTGCACAGAGAGGACTGAAACAGGCAGCAGAGGAGGAAACTAAAGGAAAAGCTGTAAGTCAAAATTTGCATGAAATTTCTGCTCTCACTGATGAAGAAAAATTGAGATTCTTATTTTTAGGCTATGTGCCACCCCTCCACCTTTTGGATCAGAACAGAATAAAGAACCTCGGGGTTGATAGGAAGAGATAGTAAGTCAACCCCTTTGTGAAGGCAGCCATCCCATCAGTCAGGATTTCCCAAACTTGGCCCTTTTGACATTTGGGACCAGATAATTCTCTGTTGTGGGAGGACTGTTCTATGTAATGTGGGTTGTTCAGTGGCATTCTGGTTTCTAGGCACTAGATGCTAATAGCTCTTCCTCATCCCCAGTTGTGAACCAAAAATGTCTCCAGACATTGCCAAGTTCCTTGAGGGACAAAATGGTTCAGGTTGAGAATCACGACATAGATGACTAGCTTAGCTAGCGCCTCGAGCTTTTCTGTCCCACCTCCCTTTTGTCTCTTTTCACTTTTAATGACAGGAAGCCAAGGGGAAGCAGATGGCCCTGCCCTGAAACCTGAGGCATCCTATCCTTAAAAAAATTTTAAGAAACTCATTTAGATCAAAATTTATCTATGGTGCTAGAAGCTAAAGTAATGGTTATCTTTGAATTAGGGGGATGGTATCAGTGGGGATGCAAAACAGGCTTCTTCAGTGATAGAAGGGTTCTGTATCTTGATCTAAGTGGTGGTTGTACATTTGATGAAATTAACTGAGCCCAATTGTTAAGCTGAGTACAATTACTGTATTTAAGTTATACCTCAATTAACAATAAAAAATGAGGCTCGGGAGAAAGAAACCCCAATATAAGGCATATTAAAAGGAAAAGGACAAGGACCATTTCTTTGAAGATTGATAATGAGAGTGAACCTCTGAAAATGAAAAGATGTGAAGATTTTAGAATGCATGTGCTTGCATCAAAGAGCTCTGTATGGGAAGGCTAATAGATTTCCACTTCATCTGTGCTCGTGGCCTTCTATCATCCCTATGAAACAAAGGGAAAATTAGAATTAAAACCTGGGGCTGTAATTCAACCTGTTGCCAGAATCTTGAAGACATTTCAGCAAACTACAAAGATAATGGATTAGTCTAAAAAATGCAATGGATTAGTCCACCTGAGCTGTGCCAACAGAAACAGAGTGCACATGCCCAGAAAGTCAAGAAGGAGAAGCTCCCTATCAGCCACTTATCTGTCTCCTTGAATGCAAGCACTCTACTAACCAGTGTTCTATGTAGGTCTTCTGTGTTGTCCCTTTCCTGGTGACACCAATGCTTTTACATCTAAATCTAGAAAGCAATGTCCTAGAAAATGCTGGGGCTAGAATAGAGTGCAAGGGTCAACAATGGCTTATTTGTTTGGGGAATAGAGTTCATGCAAGTAAAGCACTCTGTCCAGAGTAATAACAGTGAAAAGGAAGTGTACATTGAGTAAATCTCGACATGAATGTAGAGCATCAGAATTCTGGAATGGTCAGTCTAGTCGTGGTAGATCTGGCACCTCAAATCACGTTCTCTATGTAACAATGGTGTGCCCATTACATTTCATGACAGTTCCCCTAGTCCTCGTTCCTAACCAGGTTTCCACCTCTCATACGGATTTGGAGGCTGCTGTTGTCCAAAGCACCACTAAGTGGGAAGTGGTCAGTGCATCTGCCCTTTCACACATCTCAGCAGGTCCAAATTTTAAACATGATCATTCTGTCCAGAGTGACAGGTTTGCCCAAAACATTTAGTATGCTATGCGTAATTAATCTGCTAGATCGTCAGTATGTCCACAATGGCCAATTTGTCCAGCCAGTGAGGTCTGTGCTCTTTGTTTGTTTTGCTTTTATCTGGCATGTCTCCTAGGCCCAGATGAAGTCTAGTATGTTTAGGAGGCAGAGAGGTCTGAAAACAGACATGGCTGGGCTTTGGTATATGCATATGGCTTCTGCATGCACTGGCCCAGGCCTGTTCCTCCGGCTTGTCTGTTCAGTCTCTTTAATAGCTATCTCCTCTTCTAAAGGGGTGGAGGGACTCATTCCTGCCTTGCTCTGTCCTAGTTCTTAGCAGCTCTCTATCAGGGATATTCTACAGAGATGAGACAAACTGGTTGTATCTTGCCCAAACCCCAGCCTGGGACCTGGGAGACCTGGACAGGAGGAGACCTTTTCCTTTGGTCCTTTCCCAGTGTTGCTCTCACTTAGCACTGTCATGGATCAAGGAATTCCCCGTCCGTGACCTCAGTGTACTTCTCTCCCACCTCCCTGCTTTGTATAGAAAGAGCCATTATTCTTTGACTCACTCATTTATTAGTTCATGCGTTCATTTAACAAGCATTTATTATTTAGCGTCTCCCGTGTTCCAGACATTACTTTGTGGGTGAGGGCTATAGCAGTAGATGAGAAAGACAGGATCGTTATTCTCTTGGAGCTTATTGCCTAGTGGACAAAACAGACTAAGCGAATAGACAATCAAACAAGCATATATGAGGAGGTGGGAAGTGCTGGGGCATAAATAAGACCAGGACATGTGATGCTGACTGGGGTGAGGTGTGGGGATACTTAGAAGATGTAGTTTGTTTCCTACACAAATAAGAATGTCAAAGACTTCAGAAAATCTTAAAATAGCCCCAAGGTTATTAACTGCAGTCTGATACTTGATAGCCTTTTGGCATCCATTTTCTCCAGTTCCTTCCTAAACAAACCACTTCTCAAGTGTGCATCCCAGGGAAGGCTGAGTGAACCAGCTTCACTCAGCTGTTTAATATCACCCATTCCTGGCAGCATCATCCCTTTGCCAGTGACTGGTCTAAGACTCTGGGCCTAAGCCAATCAGCACATGGTATGATCCTGTCCCTAGAGATCTGTTCAGGGATGGGCTCATGATCCAAGTTGAGCCAGTGAGAAGGACAGGGGAGTTCTCGGAAATGCTTCTGGGAAACTTCTGGGAAGTTTTCTGGAATAGGAAAAGGTGGTCTATCTCTCATACTAGATGTGAACGAAGAGGTAAGCAGACAGTTGTTCCTGGCAGAAGGCATATGGCCATGAAGTAAATACTCCTGGGAGGGAATCTGACACTCAGAAAGTTATCTGGTTCTTGAGGACATCAGTGAACCTCTAAGCCAGCCCGTCGTGAAAGCCTGCTCTTTCGCACTCATCATTTCTGTGTGGGTCACAGCTTCTGTTTATGGATAGAGCAGGTTACAAGAGCTCTTAGGAGCAGCCCTCAGCTGGTAGTGGAGGGGAGATGATGGATAACTACCCCAGCTTTGTTGTCCCTTGTTTGAAACAACCCTGAGCATCCTATGTGACAGAGAAGCCCTCTCCAAGGAGGGAATCTGTACGCCGAGCTGCGAAAGACAAGAAGCCGTCAGTGAGAAGAGCGCACACAGCTGAGGCACTAGGTTGGCAAGGACTCCAGTGTGGGATTTGTTTGGGCATATTCTGGATTCGGAAGAAAGGAAGGCAAGTATGGCTGGGCCGGTTAGCAGACAGCTGGGGTTCTAGAATCGGTCTGGCTAAGTCCTCCTCATCTTGCTTATAGTTTGGCTTTGAGCAAGTTGCTCGACCCTTTTGAGTTTCAGTTTCCTCATCTTTAAATGGGCTTAATAACAGCACCCGCGTGACAGCCTTGTAATGAGAATCAAATGAGCTCATGAATGTGAAATGTTTATCACAGTCCCTGGCCCAGAGTAGTTATACTCTCATCTAGATTAGCTTTGCTTGCCTAATGTTCAATTTGCCACGGGTTTTACATCTTTCTGGGGTCATTGTCAGAATAAAATCACGCCCAGCTGCACCTCGGGACAACTGTGCTGGTCAGCCCCGAGGAACCATAACTAAGCGTTTTAGATCGGGATTATCTGGATCAGTTTAGAGCTCTAGTTGCCCCAGAGTTTTCCTCCCTGCCAGGAAATCTGGAAGCATGCCTTAAAAGCTTGCAAATGTGAGATCAGTGTCTCATCTGAGCAAGAACACATCGCCTCTCTGGAGCAGTGTCTGCTACAAGCTATCAAAAGATAATCTGTCAAAATCCATAAAGCCTGTGGCTCACGGTACACACATTGGCCAATTTGTCCATCAAATAAAATTAAAAACCTACTACAAATAGCTATTGAGAAAAACTGGAAGTGCTAATATGGTTCCCTTGGAACACACATAACGTATTACCTGACGGACCTTGACACATGGATTGTGGGCTGCTTTGAAAGCCTGTCTCTGGACCATGGAATCTAATGGATAGCATTACTTCAGGAAAGATTCTGAAGTAACCTTTATGTCAAGGGCCATCAAAAATACCACTGCCTCGTTAGGCCATATTCAGCCTCCAAGGAGGCTACTGCAGAATCGCATATGTTAATTGCACAGATGGCTACGTGCAGTAATTCCAAAGCTTACCTGCCAGAGAGAGGAATTCTACCCAGACTCTTAGCAGTGTGTTCTGTAAGTCCATGGGGGAAAGCCTTTGGATTTAATAACACTTATTTGCTTACAATAAGGACAGAGAAAATATGTTTCAACTCACTTGCCAGTAGTGATATTTTCTTTAGAGCTCCCTGTCAGAGATGTCTAGTAAAATAATAGGAACTGCTAAGTAATATTTATCTAGGGCAAGTAATATTCTTCTGACCTCTGGTAAGCTCTTAAAGTAATCAAACCTCTCCACATTTAGTCAAAAGCAATTAAGTGACCATTTCTGTCTACCATCATGTACTAATTTTCTATAATTATATGCTATTAAAAGTGAAATGAAGAGATAGAGAAAGATACAATTCCTAGCTCTGCCATTACTCATTCTTTAACCTGATTAATAATAATAATGATGATGACAGTTAATATTTATGACAGCTTACCAAGGCCCAGGCAATATGCTTAGCATTTAACTTATACCCATCTCATTTGATATTTGCAAAAAGTCTTTGGGAGGAAGATGTATTATTGTTATATCTTTTTAGTAGTTGAGAAATAGAGACTTGAAAAGGTTAAGACATTTGTCCGGTCACACTCTTAGTAGATGACTTGGTTGCATTTCTAAGTTGGACTGCCTGGCCTGGCAGATCATGTAGTCATTGTATATTCTGCCTCCTCTGGGGCCTAATGTACACATCTATATTTGTCTTCCTTTCCTAGGTGACTGGGGAGTCCAGCGCTCAGCCCAGACTGAGTTTCCAGGCTCAGTGTAGGGATGGGTGGGCTGGCTCACAGCTGAGAGCATGGAGCAAAGTGGGACTGGAACCAGGGCTGCAAGCTACAGGAGGGGAGGGCCGGGAGCAAGGGGATGTCTGAAATGCCCACTCCTAGTCCAGTGACCCAAAGTGAAGGATCAGCAACAGAGAACCTGCAAGCCAGAGCAAGCAAATTTGGAAGTCAGCCTGGAGAGACTTCCAGAGTCTGGGGAGACTTAAGTAATGGGGATTTATCAGAGATGTCCAGGACAAAGGTGGTGGCGGGGCCGAGCTGTAAAGGTAGCTGAGCACATTCCTGTGATCCATGAGATGGAGGTACTTGTGTTTTCTCTCTTCTATAGAACTCATGAAGAGAAGGGGAAATAGCTTAGGTGCAAACACTTTGCAAACTCTGAGAATGTTATCGCAAAGGGTTGTCCGTGTTTGTGCACGCGAGGTCAAATAGTCTGTGCGTCTGTGTGTCTCTTACAGCAGCCTGGGCTATGGAATGCTGACCGAGGACACCTCAGTTAGGTTTAGGACTAGGAGAATAGTAGGAAGACAGTTTTGGCAAAGAAGGAGAGGAGATCACTTTCCAGCCTTGTCACGTATTCCGAGGGGACAATATTGAAAATGTACCAAGAAAAGAACCAACACTATTGCAAAATAATGCTGCAATGCTATGGTTTCTAGGTGATAATATGTGGTGTATTGGTGAACTGGATACAGGACTTAAAATGCATGCGGTGGATTTTGTTTTGTAGCTCAGTTCAGCATGGGTTCATGGCAAAGGCAATCTCCGGGGCTTGTGAGTGCAGTCAGTATTCAGGGCAGGGGGCAGCTCAGCAGGGGATGCCGCACTCAGATGCAGTCAGGGAGGAGAGCTTGGTTGACTTCACCCTCCCCATTCCGTGCAGTACAGGGAGGAAATGTGCAGCACTGGCCCTGGAGTCCTAGAGAGCCCATGTGGGAGTTGTTCTTCCACTCCAGCAGCCCGGAGAACTAGAACCAACAGCAGTGGGAGGCAGGTGGTTTCAGACCGCAGCCACGGGGAATGCGCCCAGCAGGGAGGCTAGTGCCTGATTTGGCTGGCAGCGGGACCAAGACAGGAGCGGGCAGGGGCCCAGCTGTTAGCTGGCACGGACGCCTGGCAAACAGCAAGCCCTAAGCCAAACGCTGGAGGTTCTGCAGCTTCACCAGCAATGGGAAGAAGCCGTGTGGAGATATTTCTCCGCTGGGAATGCCCTTGGCTCCCACTGCATAGCATAGCATTTACTCGAGGCTGCATGGGAAATAGACATTGACATCAACCGGCCCTCTGCATCATAATCTGACGGAAGAATTCCAAGGACAGTCTGAAGAAATAAGTAAGCCCATCCTTTCAGTTGGTGGGGGAAACACTAGGCCAGAGCAAGCCTTACTTTCCTCTGGGCTGAATAAGTAGGGAAAACCCAGAAAAGCCAATAGCGGAAAGAAAAATGGAGAACCCACTTTGAGGACAAAAAGTTTAATGACAAATGAATAGCTTAGGATCAGAAGGTAGTGATTAAACAGAGATAATTGAGGTTTCTGAAAAGGAGATCAGAGCAAAGGGGTGAGAGTGACATTCAGATATATGATAGAAGAAAACTTGCCTGATCTCTGGGAGCCCTGATTATGTATGTAGAAATCACTCATGCAACATCTGTCTGTATTAATGAAAATGTATCTAGACACATCCTGGTAATTTTTAAAAATTTTCAGTCCTTCCAAAGTATCTGGGGAGAATATCAGGTGGCCTGCAAAGGAGGCAAATCCTAGTTCTCTCTGATATGCTCTCTATAGTATTAAAGATTTTTTAAAAGATTTTATTTATTTATTTGAAGAGAGAGAGAGAGAGTGGGTGAGAGAGAGAGCATGAGTGGGGGAGCGACATGCAGAGAGAGAAGGAGAAGCAGACTCCCCACTGAGCTGGGAGCCCTATGTGGGGCTAATCCCAGGACCTTGGGATGAGCCACTTAAGATGGTCAACTGAATGAGCCACCCAAGCGCCTCTATAGTATTAAAGCTTAGAAGAGCATAGATTACAGGGATATATGGGCAAAGATTTGGTATAAGAATGGAACAAGAATTTTATTCTTGCATATATATATATTTTATATATAAATTTATAATTTAAATTAATTATATATTACATAGAATTAAATTTAAAATAATTTATATTATAATAAATATATAAATAAATATATAGATATATATTATAGAATATATATAGAAAACAAGAATTTTATTCTTGCATATATATATAAATTGCATATATATACATATATATATCTATATCTGATACAATAAGCTATGTAGGTACCAAAGAAAGTTGACTTTCTTTGGTAAAAAATGACTCAAAGGCAAACTTTAGCTGACCTAAAGATAGGAAACTTAGGAATGGGAAGATTATTGTGCAAAATGGTTTGCTCTAAATGCAAGATACCCATAAGTTAAATTTAAAGAATTGTTGCAAATATAATTTTAAGCCAAAGAAAAATGTCAGAAACACAATTGGAAAAAAATACCTTTAATAATAATTTGGCAGAATAGGTTATGTATGTTTGTCCAAAGTATTTGACACATGGTACATGCTCTGTAAGTATTTGCTGAATGAGTATAGGATTTTTACCATGTATGTAGAAGTAAGTTGGAGAAACGGAGATGGCCAGAACTTGGAGGAAGCTGAGTCATCTCCTCCTTCTCTTGTGTAAAGTAGAAAACGCAGGAGAGTGAGTAGTGGAACTTTCTGTTCTTTTAATGCCTTGCTATTTCAAAGTGAAAGT